>VURO01044773.1:0-12419 GCA_015108175.1 Pelvicachromis taeniatus | reverse complement strand
ACATGCAGTACCACAGCTCAGAGTCAGTACTACACTCAGTACAAGCAGTACCACAGCTCAGAGACAGTACTACACTCAGTACTGCGGTACATGCAGTACCACAGCTCAGAGACAGTACTACACTCAGTACTGCGGTACATGCAGTACCACAGCTCAGAGACAGTACTACACTCAGTACTGCGGTACATGCAGTACCACAGCTCAGAGACAGTACTACACTCAGTACTGCAGTACCACAGCTCAGAGACAGTACTACACTCAGTACTGCGGTACATGCAGTACCACAGCTCAGAGACAGTACTACTCTCAGTACTGCGGTACATGCAGTACCACAGCTCAGAGACAGTGCTACTTTCAGTACTGCGGTACATGCAGTACCACAGCTCAGAGACAGTACTACTTTCAGTACTGCGGTACATGCAGTACCACAGCTCAGAGACAGTACTACTCTCAGTACTGCGGTACCTGCAGTACCACAGCTCAGAGACAGTACTACACTCAGTACTGCGGTACATGCAGTACCACAGCTCAGAGACAGTACTTTGCTTCTTTGAAGTATTTGAATGTTGCTGTTCTGGCCTGTGCGACTGAAACACAATCACAGTGAGTTGTTAGTGTGACGCCGTGATCAGACCACCGCCACAGATGCTGGTGTTCGTACCTGCAGCTCTGACCTCACCTGGTCGGTGTAAACAGGAAGTGTCACACTGATGGCGTCTCAGAGGTTTTTTCTTCTTGTTTCTTGCAGCGCACCGAGTGTTCACCAAGCCGCCGCTGCTCTTCTGAGGAAAACGACTCAGACTCCCATCAGCCACCTCTGCACGGAGAACACCATGAAGGGGGCGGAGTCACAGCTGGATTCGTTGCGGCTGATGCGGTGACACAGCTGTGCGCCGGTCTTAACGAGCTTAACGAGGCCGTCCCGCTCTACTCTGATTTACTCCACTTTATTTTAAATTTACTGTCGTTTGTTTTTTATGAGTGAAAAAATTAAAACTGATGTTATTGATTATTGATTTTGGTCCCAAGTCTTCGGCTCAAATGTTGTTTCTGATCCACGTGCAGCCAGCCAACCACAGGGCTTCCTGCTGCAGCCTCATTGGCTGTCCCAGTCTGTAACGTTGATGACAATAAACGATGACTCTTCATATTTGTCGTGTCCCTGCCTCCTGCTGTGATCGCAGCTCAAGCTCACCAACACAACTTCCCGGGTCGGCACTGACAGGCTCGTGGGTCCACACGGCGAGAGATTCAGATTTAATGGGAGCTGATGATGATGAAGGTCAGGAGGAGGAATGTGACGGAACGCCCGACCAGCTCGCTCTCCTGTGAACCAATAGCATGATTAACACTAAGAACACGAACTCGACCTCTGATTACCTCAGCAGGAACAACACGTGTCTCTCGTTTTCCTGCTTTCACAAAAGCATTTCCTGTTTGTTTCAAAGTAAAGGAACACCATTCCACCTGAAGAAAAGCCTTTAAACTTTCCAGGGCTTTTATTTTGAAACATTTTTATGTTACCTGTAGTTACCTGGGACCGCGTGACTGCTGACAGTGAAAATCTCTGAGTGAGCCTCACAGACACAAACACAGCGTATGAAGCTGAACAGAAACCTGAGCCCAGTCAGTTTCAGGTAAACCAGGGAAGAAACACCTGCAGGGGGCGGGGCAAGTACTCTGTCAAACGTGACCGAAGCAGGAAGAAGGAGGGGTCTGAACGCACACAGCAGACGCAGTTACCTGACCAAGCCTCCCATTGGCTGTGACAGTCTCACCTGAGAGCAGCTTACGTCACATCTGCTTCTATAAAAGCAGGAAGGACGATGGCTGGACGCTAGGAAGCTAGGCTGCATCCTTCGGAGGTCGCATTTGTAGACTGGTTACAGCGACGTGATGTAGGCTGTCCCAGTTCGTAGACTCCTCCAAACGTAGTCGACAAATGCGTCCTTCATTTCCCCGGATTTGTAGGCTGGGTCTGGTGTATCCTGCATGGCCCACCATATCCCAGAATTCATAGCGCGGCCCAGCCAATTCCAGTTTCCAACACTGGCGGCAGCTACTCCGTTGTAATATTACTCTGATTACTCTGATTACTCTTTCTGGGTCACAAAATAAACTGAAGATATTTCCAGGTGAGACTGTCGCTGTGTGACCTTCAGATACCTGCTCGGGTTATCAGGACATCACGTTTTTGTTACCCACCAGCTCCATGGCTGAGGCGGAGGTCAAAGGTCACTAGAGCCGGCGAGAACAGCAGACTCCCGGCACATCGTCTTCAGACCCCGGCGCTCAGTGATCGAGCTGGTGGGTGGTCGGTGTCTCCGAGGGCATCGCGCACTTCTGCAAATACGTGACGTCCTGATAAACCGGTTTGTTTTCACTGAGCTGAATAAACGCCAAACAGGAAGCAGAGATGGTGGAGGACGGACTCCTGCTGGATGTTAGAGAGCGAGGAGCAGACGACGACTTTAATCAGCTCCACCCAGACAGACGCAGGTCTGAAGGCGAGACCGCCACATTTCACAGCCTCGCACTACGCGGTCTACGAGGACCAGGCCCACGTAGACCGCGGAGGCCGGGTCCTCTGAAGGATGCAGCCTAGGTTTTGGGACACAGCAGCAGATCCAGAAGGTTTGGAAAGACTGAAAACACCATCAGAACCCTGCAGCATCCATTATATATTCATGTTCAGGTCTCCGTGGAGACAGCATCTAAAGTCTCTGATGTTCAGTGGAAACGAAGGCTCAGAGGAAGTCCTCCAAATCAGTCAATCATGTGAGCTACACATTATCATCATCATCATCAATCATGAGACCTAAAGTTAGTGGACAGCAATCATCCCCAGTGAGTCCAGCACAGCGACCTCAGTACTCCATACAGACGACACTGTCCCCGTAAACCTCGAGCGTATCAGACCGCCGTCCTGATGGAGCAGCTGCTGGGAGGAGCCTCGGCTCGTCAGCCGCTCCAGCGGCAGCACAGCTGGACAGATGTGGACAGAGACGCGTGGGTCAGCTGTTCAAGGAGCTGACTGACGGACAGAAATGAATGTGTTAGCGAGTAGACTCCGTGTGTGTGTGTGTGTGTGTGATGGTGTGTGTGTGTGTGTGATGGTGGCGTGACATTAACCTGCTGTGCTGTGGCCCATTTTCCACTCAGTAACACACACACACACACCTTGTTCCCATGGCGACAAAGTGAAATAAAAGTGGACAGTAGGTCATCTTTCTGGCTCCCTGACACACACACACACACAGATGCTGTAACGTTGACGTGTTTCCTGAGTCAGGATGTGATGAAGCTCCACAGTTCGACCCGAGGCGTCTGAACTTCCTGCTTGTCTGTTTACAGAAAGCGTCCTGAAGCAGATCTGAGGTCTGTGCAGTGAAAGGGCCGCGCTCGTCCACGCTGGCCGAACAGACGGCGGCGCAGAGAGCGTGAGGGCAGCCGATGGATCGTTGTGTCGATAAACGGAGTCACAGTTTGAAAGAAACTTCAGAATAAATCAGGTCATAAAAAAGTTAAAGACAAAGTTCCTCTTTGATGTTCACACAACCATTTCCTGTCAGAGCTGCGGGTGGGCGGAGCCCGAGGCCTCATTAGCGCCTCAACAAGCACGCACATCCATATTCATCAGCCCAGCCGTCCATCACACTTTCAGGGTAATTAGCCGCTCTCGTTAGCCTCTCTGATGCTAATGTGGGGACGACCTCGTCCGACTGCCAAACAAACAACAACAAAGAGTTTGATGTCTTAACGAGCTGCTGCGCCTAACGAGCTTAATGAGTCCTGTGAAGACGGAGGACTCTTAATGAGATCAACAAAGAAACAGCTCAGAGCAGGATGTGTGCCGTGACCTCTGACCCTCAGCAGATGTGGACGTAAACGTCTCCTGCACGTCCAGGCTTGAGCGAGCGTTAGCAGCCGTTCGTGTTCGCGGCTAACGCAGCTTTACTGTTAACTTAGATTAGCACGTTTAGCATTAGCACGCTCCGCACTAGCTGGAGGATGCCATAACACAGCTCTTCACACCTGGACAGACTTATGTCTCCGCCTTCAACACAGTTCAACCCACAAACTGGTTCAAACACGGAGCAACTTAGGACCCAGCAGCTCCCTGTGCACCTGGACTTCCTGAGCCAAAGACCCCAGAACATCTGGATAGGGGAGCGCACCTCCTCCACCCTCATTCTGAACGCAGGCGTCCCACAGGGGCGTGTCCTCAGCCCCCCTCATCACCCATGACTGGTCTCCAATTCACACCACAACAACGACTGAGTCCACAGGAGGAGGTTCAGCATCTGAAGCGATGGCGTGACAACAACCTTCATCTGAACACAGCCGCCTTCAGGAGGACGCCGCCCTCTACATCTGCTTTGTGTAGAGACGAAGGACGACGTGACGAAGGACGACGTGACGAAGGACGACGTCACTTTGTAGATACTTGTAGAAACTACGGCGATGACCAGGTGAAACACACAGCTTCTACGTGACGGCCACCAGGGGGCGACACTGCTCAGCTTCTTCACTCTTCTGAATGAAACTGTAAATATTGATTATCCATAACAGCTGAACGGTGAGCAGGTTGTGATTGACGAGGTGTTAGCCAATGAGGAGGCAGAGTGACGTTCTCTGCTCTGAGGCGCCATCTTTGTCACGCATGTGGTCGTTTGAATTTTAGGTCAGAACTTCATGTTCAGACATCAGGCCATGAGGTCACGGCCGCCGCACACATCAAACTTATGATAGCAATCACGGTCTGTTCCTGGCCACGCCCACTGCAGCGCCATGGATACAGCTGAGCAGCACACCGCCTCTCCTGCATCATGATTGGCCCGCTTTACAGAGAAACGGCAATCACAGAACTTGATTGGATGTTTTATTCTCACAACACAAACTGATCAATAACAACAGGCAATCAATAAGAATACACATTGATCAGGGTCAGTGACCTCTGACCTCACAGCGTCTCCGTATATTTACATGTTTCTAAACTAACAATACCAAGCTGACGGAGGCGTGACGGAGGCGTGACGGAGGCGTGACGGTAGAGCTACTGCGTTTGCGGGCGTCTTCAGTATTTTGGTCTCTTCACATCGACCCTGAAAAAATAAAAACAAAGAAACCATCCTTTATGATGTCATACATAAAGTCACTACTGCCTTGTGATTGGCTGACAAGGTGATAACGAGCAGCTGAAACAAACAGGAAGTAGTTACCCGTCAGCCTCCATCTTCTTCCTCTTCTCGATGATCTGAAACAAAAACAAACCGTGTTTGATTGGCTACGGCGTGTGTTCAATTCAGCTTTATTTACACAGCGCCAAATCACAACATCAGTCGCCTCAAGGCGCTTTACATTGTAAGGTAGACCCTACAAGAATACATACAGTGAAAAAGCCAACAATCATATGACCCCCTATGAGCAAGCACTTTGGTGACAGTGGGAAGGAAAAACTCCCTTTTAACAGGAAGAAACCTCCGGCAGAACCAGGCTCAGGGAGGGGCGGGGCCATCAGGGAGGGGCGGGGCCATCTGCTGCCACCGGTTGGGCTGAAAACTGTGTGTGTGTGTCTCTCTCACCGCGCTGATCTTCTTCCACTGGCGGTCGAGCTCTGCCTTCTCATTGGTCTCTTTGAAGCGTCTCGTCTTCCTGCCTTCAGACATCTTGATGCCGTACTGGAAGGCAGCCCTGCAGACACACACACACACACACACACAGAGTGAACACACACACACACACACAGACAGGATCAGCTGCCTGTCACAGAGCTGAGGGACACAGTAACACGTACTTGGGCAGCGCCTCCTTGTTGTTCATGTAATCTGAGTACTCCTCCTGAGTGTCGAAGTCCCAGCGGCCCAGAGGACCCTTCTTATTGCCCTGGAACACACACACACACATAAAAGTGTCATGCTGGTGTGTGAGGGTGAGCTGCAGTGCATGCTGGGAGTCAGAGGTACCTGGTCCATCTTACTGTAGTCCACCTCTTCATCACTGTCCACGGCCAGGTCGTCCATCCTACACACACACACAGGTTTACAGTCACACACACACACCTCACAGAGCAGGTATGAAGGTTAATGAGGAGTGTGTGTGTGTGTGTGTGTCTTACGTAGCAGGGTAACACTCTGCGTATGAGTTTGATCCTCCAAAGAAATCTCCCAGCTGCTCCTTACTGGAGTCTCTCCTCTGAGAACCAGTACAGACCGGCTAAGGACAAGAACTGCAGTGACTCCACACACACACACACACACACACACACACACACACACACACACACACACACACACACACACACACTCACACACTCACAGCCCACGTAGACCGTGAAGGTGTTGGGACACAGCTACTGTGGTTAGCTATGCTGAGTATTATTACTCCTGTGTGACATCACCTGAGACCCAACACCACCTGTACCATGACATCAGCACAGACTCTACCTGTGCACAGGTACAGGAAGCCCCGCCCACTCATAAAGAAGGATATGGCTCCTGGCTCTGCCATTGGCTGCCTGCTGCTCCTGCAAACTTCTCATTGATCATCTTGATCTGATCTCTGACTGATCCTGGACCTGCCACACAGACGCAGCATCCATCACTTACTGATCAGCTGTTATTGATCGGAACAATCGATTTAAGGAGAGTCACAGTGAGGAGCTTACCTGTGTCCACCTCCACCACCTGCAGAGACACAGACAGCGTTAGAATCACACAGGTAACCAAAGCACAAACAAGCCCCGCCCCCCGATCGCACCTGGTGCTCGTCTGCTCGCGGTTTCTCAAAGTAGGCGTGTCTGCGGCTCTTGGCGTCGTCGTCGCGTTCCCGCTCGCGGTCTCTGTCCCGGTGACGCTCTTTCTCTTTGGTGGGTTTGGTGGACGGGATGTAGTCCCCGATGTCCTCAAAGATACTGAAACACACACACACATTATAAACACACACACACACACTCCTGATAAGGTGATGGGGGTGAACTGACCTGAGATCAGCCTCTGGAGCTCTCTTATCGTCCAGTTTACCTGAAACACAAACAGGTGGGTGCTTGACTCAGAGGGGGAGGAGCTTACCCTGATCCCACTGCTGCTGTTGCTCAGCTCTCCGTCTCCATGGTTACAGCACACCGATGGGCTGGTCCTCAACAGGATGAGGTAAGGAGAGACTCACCTTTGTCCTTCTTCTTGACCTTCTTGTGCCGGGTGCCCTGCCTGAGGTAGGACAGGATCTGCGTCAGCTTGGAGATCACGATGTCGTTGGTGGTCAGGGTGGTCTGAGCCTGAGAGACACAACAGCGGCGTGAGCCAACGAGCTCGCTGCAGCAGTGACATCAGCTGGACAACTGGGATGTTTGGTGTCGCGATGACACGGCGGGCCCTCGGCCTCACCTCCATGCTGGGGCAGTCGGCCTTGCTGCGGATCAGCGTGGTGGGGATGTCGGTGTCGGTGAACTCGTCGTCCAGGTCGACCACGTACGCCATCCTGCCGGGCAGGAAGAGCTCGTTTCTCTCGGTCGCGCCGGACCTGAACACCACGCGGTAGATGTTCCTGCCTGAGCAAACACACGGGGAACGCCGGGTTCCTCTTTGAATATTCACATTGTTCTAAAAGCATTGGATTTGGTCCGGTGGTGGTCCTCCTATTCTCCCCAGACGCACCTCGGCTCAAACGCGCCGCCAACACTCACAAAACACGACTCACCCAGACGAGTCTTGAACTCCATCTTCTCCTCGGGCTCCACGTCCTTCCTGACAGACAGGGGAGGGGTCAAAGGTCACACAGACAGACAGGTGAGGGGTCAAAGGTCACAGACAGGTGAGGTTCTGATCACAGGGTTGGAGCTCTGCTCCGGGGTTCCTTACTTGGCTTCTTTCTGGACCTTCTCCATCATGTCTTCTTCTTCCTTCTCCTTGCTGGTGATCTCAGCTCTCACCTGTAACACACACACACACACACACACACACACACACACACACACACACACACACACACACACAGGTAAACAGCTGAGCAGGTAAAACACCTGCTCAGGTTATTCTGCTGAGCGGGACCTCTGACCTTCTGCAGCAGGGCGAAGTCCAGACCTTTCACCAAGTGAGTGTGCTCCATGTCACCTCCCAAGAACTTGGACTCCTGGATCAGCTGACGCCGCTTCTCTGCTGCCGACTTATCGCTGAGACACACACACACACACACAATCAAAAGTTTAGTTCAGACGATAATCACTTGCTCCCCTCGCCATGTTGGGCTCATTGATGCGTGGCACTCACGCCTCTGCGGTCGGTCCGACGGCTCGGTAGTTCGCCGTAGTGCTGATGAGCTCGGTCTCTTCATAGTCCTTGTTGACGCCGTCTCGCCGCTCTCTCGCTCGGTCTCGGTACTTCTCGGCGAGCTCGCGCTCGCGCTCCATCTCCTGCTGACGCAGCTTCGCATAGTAACTGCAACCAAACCACAGCTGATCAATAATCAATAACATGGATCTGAGTGCTGTGGACGTACGTGTGGACATCAGGAGTGCACATTTAACGCTCTCGTGCACATCACAGGTGAAACATTCCCGTGTTTCCATAATCCGCCATAACCCCGGCTAATGTTAACAATCCTGTGACGCCTGCAATCAGCGAGCTCTGTGGCGGTCTGGTGACCTGTGACCTGAGGTGACAAACGTCCAATCAGCACCCACCTCTTCTTCTTCCTCCTCCTCGCTGCGGGGTCCTCGTCCTCGTTGTAGTCCCTCGGCATTCTGGGAAATAAAAACACAAGTGTCAGCTGTGCTGCGAGAAAACACCCGTCTGCTCCTCTGTGACATCACTCACTCATGATGTCTGGATTTGGAGGGCGGGGCCGAGGAGGGCGTTGCCCGCGGCGTCATCAGCAGCTTCCTAAAGTCATCGTTGGTCAGTTTGGACCTGAGTTTGGACGGACGGACACACACACACACACACACACACACACGTTAAAACAAAGACAGTAACACAGCAGCAGCAGTGAGGAGTGTGTACCAGAGTGTGTACCAGAGTGTGTGAGACTCACTGCGCTGCAGCTCGGTGGTCGTCCACGTCGTGGCCCTCGGGAGCCAGAGGGTTGGAGTAGGCCTCAGCTGGAGGACAGACAGACGTTAGCGCGAGGGCAGACAGCAGGGGGCGCTGCACTCACTCATCACAGTGCTGATGAATCTGTGATGAGTGCCACAGTCTGGCCCAATTATCTCCATCACACACTGTAAACCTGATCACCAATTAATCAATCGTTCTGATCACAGATGCTGACATTTCTATATTTCCTGTGACGTTAAAATGAATATTTTGCTGTTTGAGGCATCAGTTTTTACTGTTCCCCGTCTGTAATCGATCGATGATCTGAAGACATCACAGGTTTGTTTTAACTCATTAATGCACCAGACTAATGATCTATGAGGCGGTGCTGATCCCAGTCAGTCTACCTGGCCTACATCACGTGGTTTATCAGGTACGATAACGTCATTTAAAAGGACACAGCTAGGAGCTGCCCTGCTCTTCATAGCGTCTCTGTACTACAATTCTAATAAAAACTGCACATTTCATGGAAACTCTTTGATTTCGAGATAAACCGGCTCAGCCGATGTGTGGAGGGACTCCTTCAGTGTGCTGCAGTTTCACTAACAGCTTTGTGTGTTCTGCCGCTGAGCAAGGCAGCTTAAGAGCGGCAGAAGTGTGAGCGGAGTCTGGTGTGGCGTAGTGAGCGGAGAAGCTAGGCTAACAGCTGCTGTCAGAGGCCTCTTCTGTTTCACCCTTCTAGCCCATTCTCCCAAATCCGTGTTTATTTCAACATTTATTAAATAATTACTCTTTTTATTGCTGCTGTTTTTAAGTAAACAAAACTGCTAACGGCTAACAGCTAACTGCCCGTACACTGACTGTTAGCATGCTAACATGCGGAGCTAACGCTTACTTTCAGGCATCTCTGCGGGCAGTCGCTTCTCCTGCGGTCTGATCCGGTCACAGGGACTAACTGAGGCTCGGTGTTCGGGTTTCTCGGGTTGCTGCTGCGGGTCTCTCTGCTCCAGCCGAGCTCCGGGTTAGCTCTGATCGGCGATGCTGTGATGTCACTTCCGTTTTAGTTACAGAATAGACGCAGCGCCTCCTGCAGGAGGAGAGGAGACACCGCGGCACAGACAGCGGTGTAAAAAAAACACCGAAAGAAATTTAAAAAAACAAAACTTTATAAATCAGGTTCAAATGAGGTGAAAACCGGAAATAAAAATAATAATAAAGTTATAATCAAATACAGGCAGACTACTGTGTTTAAAGGGCATGTCACTGTAGTTTAAATCTTCTTTGATTTTTGTGGAGAAAACACGTTTGTTCTGCGTGTTTTTGTTCCGCAGCTCTCCTGCCCCGTCACGTGTCGTTTCTCTGGTTCACAGCGCCCCCCGCAGGCCAGCAGAGTCACAGCTGAAGGCTCTCCAGGACCAGCTGGTGCTCGCTGCTGCGCCACCTTCAGGACTCACACAGCGGCACTCAGACCTCCTTCAACAAACTGCAAACTACAGAAAACCAGCAAAGTGTTTGTTTCACTGAGCCTGAACCATCGAAACCAGTCAGACCCAAACAAAGCCCATAAATCCAGTCAACCTCCTTAAAACCACATAAATCTAGTCATGAGGCAATGAAACTGAGTCTGCTCCCATTAAGACACCTTAAAACCAGTTCAACCGCGTGATCCTCCTTAAATACCAGTTCATTTGCAGTACATTTATACACTGACTCAGTAAAAATATCTGAAACCGTTAAAACCTCCCAGTAAGAACAAAGTAAGCCTCTTATTTCTATTTTCAACACATACATCCTGTAAATTCATCTGATTTTAACTCAGGAAAAACTTTAAACTCCCAGTGAACCCAGTAAACCCACAGGAACCCTGCTGATGGACCCAGTGACCTCACAGTGACCTCACAGTGACCTCACAGTGACCTCACAGTGACCTCACAGTGACCTCACAGTAAACAGAGAGACGTTCACATGTTCACTTTATTGACATCAGCACATTTACAGAAACAGGTGAGTGGATGGACTGAACCACTGCGGGCTCAGACGGGGGTCAGAGTTTGGACTGAGCCAGAGTCTGCAGAGCTTTGGCCACCTGATCAGCTGACATGTTCTCCACAGAGATGCTCGTCTCTTTCCCGAAATCTGAACAGAGACACGGATCAATAACAGGTCAATACACAGGCGATCACACGTGGATGTCCCACGATGCTGAGCGTGAGGGGGGGCTCACCGTATCGGGCCCAGAGCCGGGCCTGGACTCCAGAGCACTCCCGGATCAGGATGGGGAAACCCGGGTTGGACCTCTTCAGGGTCACATAGTTCTGCTCGACGAAGTCTCTGAAACACAGGGGGGAGGGGGGACCGTCAGCTGACCTGTGACCTCACAACCGGAGCCTCACCTGTCCGAGTTTCACCTGAATAACTCGGTTTATTAAAAAAACCTGTCACGCATGAATTATGACAACAAGGACTTTATTTATTGATGTGCAGGCGTGAAAAGATGAAAATACTTAATAAAAACATCCTGATCGAGTGGTCATAAATCATGTGACAGGGTGACATGTCAATAATTACAATGACACGCGTCACTCATCTGTAGTGACATGAGACGGCCAGTGGGTGGCAGCGTATGGAGGGACACGTCCACTGTAGTGAGCACGGTGTGGAGGGTTAATCCCACAGGAAGTGATGACATCACAGCTGCTCAGAGACGTTAGCTGTGTCCCAATTCAGGGGCTGCATCCTTCGGAGGCCGCACCTCACAGCGACGCGACGTAGGCCGTCCCAGTTCGTAGACTCCTCCGAATGCGGCCGACAAATGCGTCCTTCATTTCCCCGGATTTGTAGGCTGGGTCTGGTGTATCCTAACATATCCCAGAATTCATAGCGCGGCCCAGCCAATTCCAGTTTCCAACACTGGCGGCAGCTACTCCGTTGTAATATTACTCTCATTACTCTGATTACTCTTTGTGGGTCACAAAATAAAGTGAAGATATTTCCAGGTGAGACTGTCGCTGTGTGACCTTCAGATATCTGCTCGGGTTATCAGGACATCACGTTTTTGTTAAAGCGCTCCGACGGCGTCAGAGACGTCTGTTACCCACCAGCTCCATGGCTGAGCCGGAGGTCAAAGGTCACTAGAGCCGGCGAGAACAGCAGACTCCCGGCACATCGTCTTCAGACCCCGGCGCTCAGCGATGGAGCTGGTGGGTGGTCGGCGTCTCCGAGGGCATCGGCGCACTTCTGCAAATACGTGACGTCCTGATAAACCCGTTTGTTTTCACTGAGCTGAATAAACGCCAAACAGGAAGCAGAGATGGTGGAGGACGGACTCCTGCTGGATGTTAGAGAGCGAGGAGCAGACGGCGACTTTAATCAGCTCCACCCAGACGC
>VURO01044772.1:0-16692 GCA_015108175.1 Pelvicachromis taeniatus | reverse complement strand
ATATCTATCACTCCTAGTGGCTGACTGTGGTATAGGTGATGGGAGCCTGAATCAAATGCCTTCAGTTTTGTAATGAAATGGAAAAAGTATAAACATTAAACATAATGTTAAGCCAAAATTAGATTTTTATTTGATTTTCTCCTTGGGGGTCCGGCCCCCCAAGGAGACTGTCTAAAACTCTGGCCCTCTGACAAATATAGTTGACGACCCCTGTTATAAGCATTCACACAACAAGTGTAATGATAAGACCAGAAATCAGGTCAATCCGAACACACACAGAGGGAAAGCAGACAAAATGCAGAAACCGTGGAAACTGAGGAGAAACGACTGATGACAGCATGAACAGCACAGAACGATGCACAACTATCAGATGGGCTGATGGAGCCTGGACAGGTGTGGCACACCTGGACAGGTGGTCCGGTCCGTCACACACCGAAATGGGCCGAAGTGAAATGTAGCTTCCGTGGCAGACACACACACACACACACACACAACGGACAAAACACGACTGAAATACAACCGAAGAGTTCTTTCTTCAGGCAAATTGATTTGTTAAGTTTGTTTTTTGAGTAAATTGGCAGAAAATAAACAGAAAACATCATTTTGTATGAAGAAAAAATGATCACAAAGGCTCAAAACCAGCATTAATATCCACAGAGAGACTCCCACTGTGCAGAATCCACAGGCACAACTGATTCTGCTGCGGCAGCTTTTAGTCTTTGTGGCTGAAAACTGGACAGAGTTGGTCCTCCGACGATGTTTACAGATGAAAGGCTGGAAGTGAGAGGAAACCCAAGCTCATTGTCGGTCGTCAGCAAGTGTCAGTAGCTTCACCTGAGTGTGTGTGCGCGCACGTGTGCTTATTAGTGACCCCATTAGCTCCCATTAGCAGTGAGGTCGCCTGTAAATTCACCTTTTGTTTGGCTTGAAGTCTCACTGAAAGCAGCTCAAAAGCCCCTTCATAAAAACTGTGTGTGTGTGTGTGTGTGTGTGTGTGTGTGTGTGTGTGTGTGTAAATTAAATAAACATTTTTACTAAATGTAATTTACAGCCAAACACAGAAACTATTGTCTGCAGCTTCCAGAACACTGAAGTGTTTTGTTGTGTTTAACTCAAAAACACAACAAAAAACTCGTTGCTCGTTTAACTCGTGCACTGAAACAAAGAAAACCTTTTACAGTTTAAAACGCCGTCACGGTCACGAGTTTTACTTCTTTTAACCTTTCTCTTTCTCAGGTTAAGCCCCTCCTACTGTCCTTTCCACACTTGTGGAGAACGGACTACCGTAACTTACGGACTATAAGCTGCTACTTTCTGCACGAGCTTTGAACCCTGCAGCTTATTGTCCGGTGCGGCTTTTCTGAGGCTTTTTCATGATTTTTGTGACATCGTAAGAGGATTTGTTTTGGTTTGTTCCGCCATTTTGCCTGGCGGAAAGGCATGTGATCAGACACGGAAAAGAGTGATATGTTGGTCACATGTCCGTCCGCCAACCAAAGTAGTGCCGTACGAATTAGCGCGAAAAAGAGACTAGATTAGCAAGCTGGCTCTCACTGAGCCCGCTACTAGCCCGCCGGCTAGCGCTACTAGCCCGCTCGCGCACCTGCGGCTTTTAGTCTGGTGCGGCTAATGTATGAACAAAATATTTCTTTCATAATTTCAAGTTGTGCGGCTAATATTCCGGTGCGCTCTGTAGTCTGGAAAATACGGTAATCGTTACACTCTGCTGGGAGCCACAGCTTCACCTTCATGTTCTTCTCTTGGGACCTGTCCTGGAAAGCAGCTTCCTGGGATGTGGCGATGCCTGTGAACTGTAAGCGCCACCAGCGCTCTCCAGCCTTGGTCAGCTTCTCTGTTCTGTGCAGAGGAACCGACTCAGCTGCTCCCTCTCCACCTGTGAACTACACCTTGGTGAGCTCAACCAACCCCTTCGTGACCATTTGGAGCCGTTTACTCCAGCAGAGCTCCTGGTCCAGCTACTTTGGAGACCTGCTTTTAGATAAAGACTTTTTAGATAAAGTTTCAAACATTTCAAACTGCTGACAGTCGTCTGAGTCTGTGTTGAAAATTGTAATACAAGCTGAAATATCTACATCCCTCACCTAAAGAGGATTAGTGTCACTGAACTGCTTTGGGCCGAGTTCCTTGTTCTGTTGAAACCACGTTCAGATGATCATCCTGAATCGATCTGCAGCCATTGCTCGCCTGTTTCACTCGTGTGCGTGCTTCAGTTTCAGAGCGTTGCTGACTAAGCAGTCACATGGTGGCTACACAGCAGAAATCTGAGGGACAGCAAAGGAGCTTCAAGTCTGGTAAAGAAAGGAGCAAAGACTGCTCGCTGTAGCAGCTTTACGGTGATGAAGACGTCTTTAGTGGAAAAGCATCATCATGAGTGGATGTTGATTCTCAGTGAGGAAGAAACAAATCTTTAAAAAATATGATTGATGTTCTAGAAAGCGGTCTGAGATGGTCTGAGCTGTTATCCTGCTGACGACGCTGCACTGAGGTCATAGCGGATGGGCGTGGTCAGCGGCAGCTGGAGCCATGCTTTAAACGACCACCTGAGAATCATCAGAGCAGGAAACCTTTCTCCAGCTTCTGGGGCCACTGCTTCTCACTCACAGCAGGGCCCCCAGTGTGGTCTGCTGGAGCCCACCAGCCTGACGGCTCAGACGCGCTTGTGCAGACTTTGGTTGTAACAAGTGATCGTTTGAGTTTCTGTTGCCTTCCTGTCAGTTTGAAGCAGTCTCTGCCATCTACGAAGCATTTGCACTCGAGAAGCTGAGCAGGTGTACCTAATGATGTGGCCATTACATGTAACTGTGACCTGTGATGCCTGGTGTCCACATGTCGGCGTCTAAGTGAAGCCACGTTACCTTCTGTGGTGAAAATGCTGCTGCTGCCAAAGTAAAAGACTTCCTGTCTGAGATTAGCCCAGAAACAAGTGGTCTGCAGCTGCATCTCTCTCACACACACACACACACACACACACACACACACACACACACACACACACACACACACACAAAGACCCTGCTCCGTGTGGCCACGGCGTCAGACAGAGGAAGAAGAAAACCTCGCTGATCATCTCTGACCCCATCTCTGCGTCTCCTCCATCACTGCTGAAACCACAAAAGAAGAACTTCATGAACGTTTCCAGAGCGCGGAGGCTGATTTCCATCGTTGCTCGCCGGCTTCAAAGCCCCGATGCAGCGGACGGGCAGGAAACACACGTGGAGACGTTCCTTCTCCCCGTCGTCGTCTCGTGAATCCTTCCTGTGGGCCTGTTCTCTGGATGCACTCGGCGCTGCTGTTTGTTCCATCAGGTGGAAGTCCTCACTGCCCTGCTTTGGCGTTTCCTGTTAACTGCTGCTGTGAGTCCAACCCTGAGTGGGTTTGTTTGGGTGGAAACAAAGAAAGTGGGTCGTTTCTATTGTTCTGCTGAAACATTAAAAATGCCCAAAGTGGATTTTTGGTCTTGACAGTTAAATCAACAGAATTCAATCTCAGCAGAAATAAGTGAAGCATGTGATCAGCACTTCCTGCTGCAGAGGGCTGTTTAACATGACCGCTGACGTCTGGATGTGAAATGCTGCCATCGTGTGGGAAAACACAGGCGCACACGCACAAGAGGCGATCGCGTGTCCCAAAGAGCTTCTAAGGCGGCCAACGACCTTTGACCTGACCTGTTCAGTGCGGCTGACATCACGAGGTTAGAGGGCGGGCCGTGGCGTGCTGTTCGTCTGATGGAGCTTTGAGGCGCCTCCTGCTGCAGTCTTTATTCTCCTCCACAAAGACAAAAGCAGAGAACGGAGGTCTGCGTCTCCTTCGTCTGGGTGGAGCCTGCAGAGGACAACCCCACCCCCACCCAGCAGAAGCATCCTCCGCACTTTGTTTCCATGTTTCAGTCATGGTGAACCTTTGTTGTGGTGAGGTAATCGAGTTAATGCACCAGAAAAGCACCAATGTGATAAGTTTATTCAAAGATGTGCTGAAGCAGACAAATGTATCACAGCAACACGTTCCTGTGATCGTCACACAGGAAAGACCTGATTTAGAGCAATAACAGCAGCAGGCACTTCCATAACATTATTATTATTATTATTACTGCGTCATTCACAATACCTGAAGAGTCAAAACTCTCCCAGTTAAAATGAGACACGACATTATCAAAGAAAGGAACATGTTTGAAGAGCAGAAATAACTCGGACGTCAGCAGGCGTTCACACGTTCAGTGTGCAACAGTAGCACTAACATGAGTGAGCTGCAACATCACTTTACTGCTGTCACGTGGGCCCGAATTACAAAGAGATCATAAACCTGCGCCTTCATCATCACAGCAGTCGTTATCATCTATGTTAATGCAGCGCACGCTGAGGCGGAACACGAGGCCGCGGGTGACGGCAGCTTCGTTTCACTGAAGGCGGAGTTATTTCTTCACTCATGTTAAACTCTGCTTTATGACATGTGAGCAGGTCATAACTGTGGTAGTTACTTCACCTTTGGGTCATTCGTTTGTGTCACAGCAGGAACTTCAGCAGGTTTACAGTAAGAAAAGAACTTTGATCTGTTTCCTCATTAAAGTGTGATAAGCGGTGCAGCAGTCAGTGATGCAGTGTTCGTACAGAGGAAGAAGAGCAGCGCGGATGCTTTTTAATGTGGGGGGAACCTCTGCACGCACGGGAGGAGGGGGGAACCTCCTGTGCGCTTCCTCCCATAAAACCTGGTTTTGTTGTCGTTTCTTCTTTGTCATCTCCCCTCCCTAATTTGTGAAGCCCCTGTTTTCATTTGCCGGTTTTAAACCCACGAGGCTCCGGCTGACGGCTCAGTCTGAGTGGATGGAGAGCGCCACCTTGAGGCAGCCCAGCTCTTTGCCCTGACCGCTGAGGACCCCCTGAACCCGGTAGTTCCCGTTAGTCAGCCAGTAGGGCAGATCGATGTTGGGCAGGTAGAAGTCCGACTCCGGCAACGTGTACGAGCCCTGAGAAGAGAGGGAGAGTCCTGCTGGTTCAGCATGTTTAAAGGTCAGAGTTCATGGTTGTCAACACGGTTCAATCCCAGCTACTGACAAGTGGTCCCATTAGAAATGTAAGACTTACCGCTTTGAAGGGGCAGTGGCAGGGGAGGCCGTAGGTGTGCAGCGGCTCGGGGCAGTCCTGGCCGGGCGGGATCAGCTGGCTCAGAATATCGCAGGCGTCCCGATAGTCACAACTGCCCACCTCGTCCAGACAGGGCACCTTCACCCAGAAACCTGCCACCTCCTTCTCCAGAGTCACGTTGAGCTGCAGAGCGAGAGGAGAGAAACAGCGACACGTGTTAGAAATCCTGCAGCTTCGCCGGCGCCGTGCAGCAGAGCCAATCCTGTCGAGAGGAAACGCTGATGCCGTATGATCGTTGGGTTTCACTGGATTATACGCGACATACTCCCGCTAACGTGCACGTGGTGTTCTTTTATTTCACTGTAATTTAAACCTACGAATGTGCAGGAAGCGTCAGACTGTTACGTTAGAGCGGCGTCTGCCTGCGTCAGCGCTGCGATCCACACAGTCTGCCTGTCACGCTCTCGTCACGCTCTCGTCACGCTCTCGTCACGCTCTCGTCACGCCCTCGTCACGCCCTCGTCACGCTCTCGTCACGCTCTCGTCACGCTCTCGTCACGCTCTCGTCACGCTCTCGTCCTTTCATGCAATCAAAGTAACGTCCACCCTCGCCATCCTCCCTGCTCACATGCTGGAATCAGCTGATCGTAGCGCTCTGCTGGCTCGCGGTGCAGATAACTGAAGGACTTTGGTCACACAAGTAACTGTAATGTGATTACTGACTTTAACGCAGTAACTCATTACATTACTGTGAGCCTGAAAAATGTAATGTGATTACAGCGTTACACCCAACACTGAGCATCAGTCATACACTGCAGTTTTTAATCGTTACACTGTGATCGTGTGTCGTGATCAAGTCTTAAACCTGTAAAAGAAATGACAGCCCCGATCCGTGCGTGCGCCTCACGGGGGGGTGGTTCAGTGAGGATCTAGTTACTTATTTGGTTAATACGTGTATGAACAAACCAGTACGGCACCACAAACCAGTACAGCACACACCAAAACAGGAAGAACGAGAAGAAAAAGCGAGCGCGCCGTGCCGTCAGGCGTTTCTTCTAAATGCTTTGTGGATCAAACACACCACGTTTACATTCTTCTGTACTGAAACAGGAAGTGGTTTCCATGCGCGCTTCTTAGTAAAGTTGAACTACATAAAGACCTTTGTAACATTGGGCTCAGGCAGCTCTCTCCTCCACATGTGACCGTGCGTCACACACGAGCGGTTGTTGTCCGTGTACCATGTGACCCAAACAACATTCCCAAGATCAAAGACTAACCAGCTGCAGCTTTCACACCTCATTCACTTTTTCACTGGTCCACTCTGGGGAACGTGAACTGTCCATGTGAACGTACATGTGGGCAAATAAAGCGAGGAGCGGCTTCCTCAGAGCCGAGGTCTGACTAAACCTAAACTGTACTGAGGGGGGGGCCACAGGAGGACGAGGGAGGGGGGGACAACTAAGCTGTAGTGCAACATTTTTATATTGGACTGTGTAACAATCACTGTGTAACAGACTCACCACACACCTCATCAGTGAGTATATTCCACTGGTGTTCCTGTTTATCTTATTTATCCCCATTATATATATTTATATGTGTGTGTACATGTGTTACATTTATATTCGTACTCATGTCTGACTCTGTAACATGCAACTGTGACGCTGCTGTGCTACTGGAAGCTCAATTTCCCGGAGGAACCCGCCCGAGGGATTGACCTACCTGCCTGATTGAGGGGCGGGCGCACCCGATTGAGGGGCGGGCGCACCCGATTGAGGGGCGGGCGCACCCGATTGAGGGGCGGGCGCACCCGATTGAGGGGCGGGCGCACCCGATTGAGGGGCGGGCGCACCCGATTGAGGGGCGGGCGCACCCGATTGGGACTTAGGCTTCTGACAGATCCAACCTGAAAGCTGTTTTGGGCTCACATGGAGCCCTGGGTTTCACAGTGGGCTCAGCAGCAGAGACGACTTTTTGCGTTGCCAAATAAAGCGCTGTGCTCAGACAGTACTACAGCAGACAGTTACACCACTGTAACCTCGTGCCCGTTACTCAGCGACGGCTGATGGCTGTGTGGAGGGTGTGGAGGGTAACGTGGGTATAAACTGCTGTGGGTTTGTGTAACATGTGAACACTTAAACTGACAGTAAACTTAACCTCAGTCAGCATCAACACAAAAATGCAAAGAGACAGAAACACGATTAGGTGCAGTTTTCTGATGAGTAGGAGACGCTGCTCGTCTGTGTTTGACCACCTGCACGGGGGGGGGGCACCTCTCGCCCAATGACAGCTCAGCTCAGCTGGTTAATTTGCCTGTGTGTCTTTGGAACTTGTGAGTATGTGAAGTGTGCTGAGTGCAGCTCGCTCTTATGATAAAATGAAAGAAAAACCAGAGACATGGGAGCCCTTTGTCCACCGCGGCTGCGCTGAGAGGGAAGTGCCAACCTGTGGGACATCAAGTAGCCTACTGCTTCCTCTTTTCATGGTAGTCAGGAATAAAAACTCTGTATGGGACTCTAAAGCATCCTCACGTCACTGTCATTCATACGTGTACTCACAGCCAGAGGAGTGCTGAGTTCAACGGCCGTGGAGCCAGAGGCAGAGGCCCTCAGGTCACCTGGGATGGAGATCGGGTCTGGAGACATGGTGAGGGTCTTCAGCACAGCTGGAACATCAGGAGGTCCGCAGTTCTTCCAGTCGAAAGCCGAAACCTGCGAAATGCATAAAACGACGTTTAAACCTCAGACGTGTCTCATCACGGTCGGAGCGTTTCCTGTTTGTGCTTCCGGACAGGTCGGAGCGTTTCCCGTTCGCGCTTCCGGACAGGTCGGAGCGTTTCCTGTTTGTGCTTCCGGACAGGTCGGAGCGTTTCTCTCAGCGTTTCTGTCATCATGTGAAATCCAACCACAGACACGTGAGATTCACCGCCAGCTTCAGGAAATATGAGAAACAAACAGGTCGCTTCAACCTTCTCTGCAGAATCAGACCTGATCTCTGACAGGTACAGTTTCACAGACACAAAGAAGATGTTTAAGAAGAAGTACGGAAGCCGAGAGCGGCCGTATCCGTTAATAATATTTTTCTCTCGGTATCTCGAGAAAACGGTGGTCCGGTTTTGTCGTTGTAACGAGAAAAATAAGTCGTTATCACGAGAAAACGAGATAAAAATATTATTAACGGATACTTTTATCTCCATCCGCGACAGATCAAAGGAAACCAGCCGTCATACACGTCACATGAAATAAACACGCCATTACTGTGAAATCTATAAACACTGTGGATTCACGCTCTTCGGCTCAGTTTTTACTGTTTCCGGGTTTAGTTTGTTCGCCGAGCCCCCACACGCACGCGCAGTTGTAAGGCTCTATAATAATCTCGCCACTTTCAGGTTTCACGGACGAAACGTCCCCATTTAGCACGGTGGGAGCTTCGGCGTGGGTAACTGAACCCCCCACAGAGTAATGATTTAAGCCCTGAACTGAGGCGCTGGTCCCCGGCGGGGTTTGGCTCACCTGTACGCTCCGGACCTTCTTCCAGCCGAAGGAGCCGCAGCCCACCTGAGCTAAAGCGGCAGCTACGAGCACCGTTACCGTCACACGCGTGTCCATGCTCACGGTTGTGCCACGGCTCCACAGTGCCGTGAAACCGAGCGCGACGGTTTATACCCTGTGGCACTTCCGTGTTTACGATCGCGCTGACCGGCTTCTTCTTCGTTACAGTTTATTGGCGGTGCATTACCGCCACCACGTGGTGTGGAGTAGGAACGACATGTCCGGAAATTCAGTTCAAATCCTCCCAAACAAATACAGGCTTAAACCCCCAAACATGGGCTGATCACTGTCTGCACCATGACGCCTGTAAGGTGTGGCCGTGGGACACAGTATGAAGCTCCTGAGATTCTTCATCAGATAAAAACACAGCGAGATCAGCAGGAAGCATCCAGTTTGTAACACCCACGTGATTCAGTGGACACCCGGTGATGGTTACACGGTGTTAACGCGGTTCTCTGGTTATTATTAGATCGTGTTTTTAATAAATAATAAATCTAAATTAAAATGACAGTTATGATATATTAATACGTTAACACAGATTCATTTGAACTTGTTCTTCACATGAATCCATTTTTTTCTCCCATCAGCAACTGAACCAGAAACAGCTGTGATATGAAAAGAAAGAATACTTATGAATATTATTAGTGCAGTGCTCAAGCCCAGAAGATCTTTAAGCAAATAATAATAATGACCACAATAAAGAAAGACAAGCTTTAGACTTAAAAGGTGATGACGTCACATCAGAGGCCTGTGTACTCAGTCTAACACTTTTATCTATGGACGGATTTTCAAATCGATCTTTAACAGAGAGAGTAAATACTCAGGAAACAAATACACATTCCGACACAGTGGTCACTCGGAGTAATCCACATGATGTCAGGAGTCATGCCACAGCACATGGTGTGAGGCCCTCCTGGACCCATTGCTAAACAATGTCGCACATGAGCAGTGGCAGCAGTTGCGGTCAGGATACGCCACCAGAGCCAGGATGTGTCATTCTGACCTGTGCTCGCAGTCGGCAGGTGTAGAACTGAGGTTTGATCGAAGACGAGGATAGCCACTATCTGTTAAACATCATGTTACAGTTTAACATGTCCGTAAAAATATCCCTGTAATATTAAGCATCAGGCTTTATCTAATTAAAAAAATGACAATAGACATCTTTGCATCGATTAAGAAATCTGTTTATTTTCTACAAACATTTTTTGTTAAATGTATTATTTACAATTCTACTCCGTGACGGGGCTGGACATCAGGCGTCCTGCACCGCCCATCCGGTCTGGAGCATAGCGAAGCCATTTCTGCTTGGGCGAAGGTGAACTCAGAAGCTGCATTTACCCCCACCTGCTGAAAAACAAAAAACAGTAACAAAAAGAGGGGCTTTTTAGAGTTCAATTAGAGTTCAAATATGAATAACTCTTGTCAAAAGTCTTTATCAGCGACAAAGCCGGCAGACTACTCGGCTGGTTAACATGAAAGGCACGAGGTGGAAATCAGCAACCTGCTGCCTCACTTTGTTCACCTGTGCCATATGTCACGGTCTGGCTGCAGGACCCAACATGTGGCCTGGAGCTACAGGAAGTGTCCTCAGACAAGACAAGCCCAGCACCTGGCAATGGTCAAGGTAGAAACAAGTCCACGACATTTTCTGTTCATTAACTAAAGCCTGGAGTGAAGCGTCACTGGAGCTCTGTGCGGAAGCATCTACTCCAGCACCGTGGACAGTTCCACATGTGGTCCACACTGGGGTGTCTCGGAGCCCCCGGGGCCCACACGAGGCAGCAAACTGAAAGCTGTACATTTAGACACGTGCAGTACTGCGCTACACCTCATTTCTTTATGTTTTGCTTCCTCGGAGCCAGACTTGTTTTTACCCGACCTCAGCGATAGTTTCCAGTCTTTCAACCTTCTTTGGCCATTGGCTGCTTTTTTACTCATTTTCAGTCCCGTTCTTCTACCTGACCGTGTTCAGAGATACTAAGGAGCTCGGGGGGTAAAAGCCACTGGACTTCTGAGAGTTTTCACCTCTCATCCCAGGAGCTTCTTCAGTTCTTAGAGCAAATGGCTGACACGCCCAGGTATTTACACTGTAGTGAGAGTGGTCCCATCAGAGGGTACATGTCCTAATGTATATGTACACGCTAGTTTGGAGCTCATTGCATTTCCTTACGTTCCGCAGGGGACTTTGTCGACCTGATGAGCGCTTTCGTGCGAAGATTTTTCAGCGTGATTGTTGCCACCTGGTCAAATACATCAATCATAAATGATAACAGAATTCTGACACTGCTGTTCCAGTGTCATTACTATGACACCGTCAGGTTTCATCAGGTTTAGCTTCGACATTTCAGCCTTGACTGTCACGGCTGGACAGAATCTGGGCCCATCTTCACTGAACTTTGTGAAAAATGAACCGCAGTAACTAAACTCATGTCTGGGAACGAAGATTTAACACGTTTATTGAATTCAGAGGAAGCAGTATTTGACAGTTGCCATGGTACCCATAAAACACCTGTTGGGATTTAAAGGTAGAGGTCAACCACATGAAAGGAAACAAATAGTCTTATGCACTGACATTCATTTCCAAACTGTCAGAACGCAGATACTTCTCATGCGTTTTGGTCTGTTTATACGGAGCCCCGCAAGGGACATTGGAGCAAAACAATATTAAGATGAACTTGATCTGGCAAAGGTTGAGATGCGTAGCTGTGTCCCCAAACCTAGGCTGCGTGCTTCAGAGGACCCGGCCTTCGTGGGCTACGTGGGCCGGGTCCATCGAAGACCGAGAAGGCCGGTGCGAGGCTTGTGAGCTGGGACAGTCTCGCCTTCGGATTTAAATTCGCTACCATCTCACACGTCTGTTTAATCCGTTTTCTGTTTGACTTTTATTGAGCTGAGTGAAAACAAACCGATTTATATTTTTATAAATAAATTTAATTTAATTGCGAGATCTTGAAAAAGTTCATCTTCATCTATTTTTCTCCCATATATTGTTAGTCTTTTGTTTGGCTGATTTCCCTGCAAACAGGGAAGACACATTCATTTACTAATGTTACTGGCTCACCTTTAATATGAATAAATCATTTATAAATGAAAGCAGACAATATTTTAACTGCTACTGTTACTGTAGTCGTTATTATGGGGAGCTCTGATGAACTTTAGTGGGGGGGGAAACCAACCGCACACTGTCCGAACGCATTCAGGCAAAGGTGTGCGCAGCGGTTGCTAAGCAACCCGTTCCATTTATTTATTTGTGTTAAAAGTGGGCGAGGCTAAGAGAAAATACTTCCTACACATGCGCAAAGGGTTCACCCCAACACCGACATCGGGAGGAAGAGGATGGAGGAGGCGGTGAGGGGAGCAGGATGACGCTGTCGGTGAAGGGAGGAGGAAGAGCAGGAGGAAGAGTAGGAGGTCCTGTCCGCCGGCAGCAGCGTCGCGCGGAGCCGCTCTCCATCCATGTGCTGCAAAGGGAAGAAAATGGGCTCACGTTCAGACATGTGCTCCTAGGATTTGACCCCGTTGGGCTTTTTGGCAGAATACACACAGCTGATGATAAGAAAGCAGCAGCAGGATGGAGGAGAACCTATCGATCCACATTGTTCCCTGCGCTCCATCCGCGCAGATGGAGGGATGCGAGGAGGAGGACGCGCACATGCAAACACAGGTAAAATGACAAACGTGTCCGGTGCTGCCCTCCGATGCTCGCCATCCGCGTGAGAGGCGAGCGTGTGCGCGGGAGACCGGCCGGCTCTGCTGCCCCTGTGGGGCATTTCGCCGGCCGGCTTCTCCTGCAGGATCTCAGAGATCAAAGAGCCGCACCCCTCCCGAAATCATGCTCTTCACGCCATTTAAGCGAATCAGTCAGTGCGGAGAAATGATCCGATTATCACAGCTTCACGGGGGGGGGCTGCGTGTGGTTTTGTGTAACAATGTGCTGCCGGTTTCTTCTGGGCTGTCTGACTGCCTTACAGTCCACAGAAGGACACACGCCTCGAATGATGATCTCACAGCATCGGGGCTTCAAACACCTGCATGCTGGGGGTGGGCACAGGGGAGGTCAATTCCAGACCAGTGGTAATGCCTTGCTCTTGGGATGTAGCTGCCCCACCCTTTGACCTCCATGAGCGAAACATCCACTTAAAGTTGAGGTGGGAACAAAAGCTCCAGCTTCAGTGCTTATTCGCCTGCTTCCTGCCCCATTCTGATGGCCCTACGCCCACGTACTTACTGGGAATCGGACCCTCAAACCAAAGTGTGTCAGTGCCTTGCGCTGATATTCAAAGGCAGTAAGGAATCACTAAAAGCATGTTTAGCACCATCTTCAGCAGAGAAATGTAGAGGTTCTGTGGGTGAAGAAGAAAAGAGTCCGAGCGTTGCTCACGCTCTGATTTAACCTGCTAATACTGAACTAGTTTGCTTTAGTTGAACTTTGTAAAGAATTAAGTTAGAATCCAAGAACGAGAGCAGAGTCTGAGGGTCGCATTGCAGCTTTTATAGGTTCCAGATCAATTTCCTGGTCTTCATTTGGCTCGGGCACCTTCCCAGACATCCACCATGATCACACAGTTAAAGACGGTGCACCAGTAATGAAAGGTGTAGTCTCTCTCTGACGTCACCGTGTATCCAGGCCCAGCTGTGAAGCCTCGAGCTCGCTGTTTGAAATCCACGAGGGAGGCGTGGATCTAAGAAACGCTGCAAAGAAAGAAAAGCGTCTCCATTTTCGCTACGTCGACCCGCCGTCTGCAAGGATTCAGCCAAAAGAAAAGAGTTAGCAGTTATTGCTGAAAGGACATTTAATTGTCTCAATGCAAAGGAAATGAAGAAATATACATAATAACAGTTTGTTTCCATTAAAGTGAAAAGGAAATGAGGTGGAATAGGTTTTATGTAGCGTAGACGTACAATGTCGTGGTCGCTGGGAAGTGCAGGAGATGGACGCGCTCAGCCAGGCAGCCTCAGTGCCCCGCTGTGTGCCGATGAACCCGCTGCCCTCACCGTGGTCCTGACGGAGATCTGAGCTGACAGTGTGCGAGGCTGCAGGTACAGCCAACGTGCTTCCTGCTGCTGGAGGAAAGAGAGAGAGCGCGAGCGAGGAAGCTGGACGCTGAACGTCCTTTTCATCCTTTTCTATCTGAGGAATGTCGGTTTTGTCGCAGTTCCGCCTTTTTTATGGCCTTGAACTTTGACCATTGATATCAGATCAAGCCGTCAGCATCAGCACACCATCATCACATCTGTGTCGCTGGCGTTAAATAGATCAGGTCACATCTGTGAAATGTGATGTAAGAGGGGCGAAGGATGGTGACGCATCAGTGTAGGCCCAAGGACAGTTTAGAGCTCACACTGGGAGGTTTAAGAATTCCAGAAATGAGCCCCTCTCCAGGTAGCCCAGCTCTCCAGGTAGCCCCAGCTCTCCAGGTAGCCCCAGCTCTCCAGGTAGCCCCAGGTCTCCAGGTAGCCCCAGCTCTCCAGGTAGCCCCAGCTCTCCAGGTAGCTGAGGTTCCAGCTTTGGCAGTGGTGTGTGCAGTGAAACGTGTGCACACAGACGAGCACCACATGTAAAGAAACAAAGACGTCTCCAGAACTGATCTGCATTTCTTTGGCTGCGTTGTCACTTCTCTGTTTCGTCAGGTGTTGGTCCATCAGGGTGAGTAAGAAGCACCGGGCAGCTTTAGGACTTTCAGTGGGAAATGTGGTCATGTGTCCCTGACCACCGTATTCAGTGGTCTAAATGACCAAAGAGTAATGTGTCTCGCTGGTCCTTCGTCTGCCTGTGGCTGTAATACGAGGCGTCATTATGGCCACAGAGTGAAGCTCTATGGAAGTCATTAAAGTTGGTTCATCAGCTGTGTGCTGCTCTGTAACGGCAGATTCATCAGATAACCGACATTTGTTAGTTACCACGGAGGGGGGGGGACCACCCATCTCTCTGTGGAGTGTTACGAAGCTGCGGGTTTGGCCTTTCATCCGTCACCATCTTTGTTTCCTGTAACCTGCATCATGAGGTGGAGGTGACTGAGTAAGTCTCATCCACCTTTCCAGTCCCGAGGCAGCCGCGCCCTGACGCGAGCGCCGGCTCATCGTGTGCGGGTCACAGGTAGGAAGGACACCGATGCCTTTCAGCGCTGTGCACGCTCTGTTTGCATCACTCCCAGCTGCAGTCAGACGGCTCGCCTGTATTTACCTGTGACTGATGACCACCTGAACACAAACCCCTGATGAATACAGTACGGTCACCGTGGGATTTGTCCAGGCTTTACAAGCAGACAGTAACTGCCTGAATGCACCTTTAAATTGCTGATGGGCAAGCGATGACGGAGGCTAGAAGCCACAAAGGAGACATCGTCTGCTACTTCTGAGAACTATAAAAATCGAGCGTCTGTAAGTCCAGAAGTTCACACACTCAGTCCTTGAGAGGAGCCATGAAGAAAAAGCTCGTCCCCCGTTTCTGCCCTCTGGCCCGTGTCAGTCCATCTACCTCCAACGAGCCTGTTCATGACATGCTGCATGTGGACGCAGCACTTGGCCAAAAAGTTCAAAGTTTTAACCTTGAATTTTTCTCACACCACTGTGTTGGGAGTGATGTGTGACATCACTGCAGCGGTCTGATGGAGCGTGTAAGAGGTTCACTGCAGGGGTCTGATTGTGATGAACCTTTGGGGTTGTTGCCAGCCTGCATCAGTCAGATGTTAACCATTCTGTTTGTTTCGCTACATTGCTCCAGAAAATGAGCTTTCAGTGCTCTCCTGTATGCAGAGGGTGATGTTTCGTGCAGTGCGTCGGTCCTCGGGAGGTTGTTTAAACCCACAGGGAGATGTTTCTTGTTTTTTGCTGTGCAGGAGGTCACTGAAAGCTTTGCGACTTCCAATTACCATTTTAAATGACTGGCGTGCAGAGCACGGCAGCCCTGCAGAGCCTCTGTTACCGGCTGTGGTCGCTCGGGAGGCCACTGTACGTCTGTCCTGTAAGAGGAAGGAGACACGAAGGATGGGATGATAACCCAACGCTTGCTGTTCTGCACAGACGGACCTTTGAGGCCAGAAAGAAGCTGTCATCATCCCAAAGCTGCTCCGGGCTTCTCTTACTCACACGATGTCACCACACAGCTGGCTTCACCTGTTTGAGCTCACACTGCATGCCCTGCATCGTGCAACATGAATCCTCTCATACGTCAGGCGATGGCGTCAGCTGCTACACCACAGAGCTGCTGCGTACTCGTCCCACCTGAGTCCTTTCCTCAAACAACATTGTTTTAGTCAGTGTTGGTAATAAAGGGATGCGTGTGTTTTTCTCCATCAGAGTGGAAGTGCATGTTTGTGTGTCCGTGTTGAGTTTCTGTTCATCTGTGACTGCTGCAGCGGCGAGACAGTGGCAGCACATCCTGTGGAAATGAGCAGTTCTGCCTTTCTGGCTTTTCTAGGTCAGCAGTGGAGTCAGCAGGAGCAGAGTGAGTCAGTCTGTGATCACAGGCGATGGGCCGTCAGTGCTGTTACAGAGCGCTGGAAGAGGGCAGCGGGGGGGGGAGCGGGCAAAATGAGCGTTTATCCGGGGGACGCGGTGGTGCTTGTGATGCACTTTCAGTGTTAGCTGTGTTAGCTGTGTTAGCTGTGTTAGCAGTGTTAGCTGTGTTAGCTGCTAACAGATCTCTCAGCCTCCTGTCTCTGCAGTATGTTAAGCATGACAATGAACTTCACATTAGCCACAAAAGATGAAAGTTACTGATGTCACCAAGTAAAGCAATCAGAGCCTGAGAATCTGTGTGGGTCTGTGTGGGTCTGTGTGGGGTCTGTGTGTTTCTGTGTGGGGTCTGTGTGGGTCTCTGTGGGGTCTGTGTGGGTCTGTGTGGGGTCTGTGTGGGGTCTGTGTGTTTCTGTGTGGGGTCTGTGTGGGTCTCTGTGGGGTCTGTGTGGGTCTGTGTGTTTCTGTGTGGGCCTGTGTGGGTCTGTGTGGGGTCTGTGTGGGTCTGTGTGTTTCTGTGTGGGTCTCTGTGGGGTCTGTGTGGGGTCTGTGTGGGTCTGTGTGGGCCTGTGTGGGTCTCTGTGGGG
>VURO01044767.1:0-21802 GCA_015108175.1 Pelvicachromis taeniatus | reverse complement strand
AGCGGCGGAAATGGGCTTCCTCCGAAGGGTGGCTGGACTCTCCCTTAGAGATAGGGCGAGAAGTTCGGCCATCCGGGAGGAGCTCAGAGTAGAGCCGCTGCTCCTCCACATCGAAAGGAGCCAGTTGAGGTGGTTCGGGCATCTGACAAGGATGCCTTCTGGGCGCCTCCCGGGTGAGGTGTTCCGGGCATGTCCCACCGGGAGGAGGCCCTGGGGCAGACCCAGGACACGCTGGAGAGATTATATCTCTCGACTGGCCTGGGAACGCCTTGGTGTTCCCCCAGATGAGCCGGAGGAGGTGGCTGGGGAGAGGGAGGACTGGGCTTCTCTGCTTGGGCTGCTGCCCCTGTGACCTGGCCCCGGATAAGCGGTAGAAGATGGATGGATGGATGGATGGATGGATATTTATCTATTGGTATTGCGCTGCGTCGTCTCACAGCATGACTATTATGTAATTTTGTCTTCTTCTGTTTTACTGGCAGTTGGCAATCTAATTTGTTAGAGCAGGTAGTTGTACTGCCATCTAGTGGAAGAGAATGTAATTATTCTGCCCGTTACTAACACTGATTGCTTAGAGTACTAATCAGGTGGAACCAGATCATTTCTCACGGCACACCTATGTGCCGCAGCACAGTGGTTGGGAAACACTGCCTTAAACGGAGAGGAGTGAAGGTTAAATACAGCAAGTGTCTGAGTACTGTAAGTGCTACTTTAAGTATGTTAGGAAAAAGAGAATTTTTCAAATCAAATAATTGGAATAGTTATCAATAATATACACTTTTTGAGGAAACCAATAATAACTTAGAAGAATATGTCCACATTTTTAAGTGATAGGTGTTGGTATGTGTTATGTACTCTCTTTCCTCTCTCTCTGTCTTGTGTCTCCAGGAGTCTTTGCCTGGCACCGTTGCCATTAGAAACAAACTCAGAATAATTTTTTTTTTTTTTTTTTTAGGATTTTGTCTGTTGACGATTTGTACACAAACACTTAAGACCTACATACTGGCAAATTACAGTCCATCTCCTCAGTCTTTCAAAGCAAGCAGAGCGATGCTGTGGAAAGCGGAGAAAATGAAAAAGGGAATAAGCGAAAAGACGGAGATGGACTTTGTCTGGAGGAGTGAAAGATGGATCAAGGGCGATAAAGAGAGCAAGGAGACAATAATAGAGCAGGGGAGACAGATCCTTTCTGAGACCGAACAAATAGAAGAAAAGGAGAGGAGAAAGTTCGACCTTCCTTCCGTCCTTCCTTCTTTCCTTCCTTCCTCCCCGGCACAGCCGTCCACCCTGCATAGAGGAGGTGCTCTTAACATCTTAAAAGAGAGAACAAGTATAGACTGGAGAGAAAAGTAATAAGAACTGAAGGATGGAGGGACTGAAAAACATGATAGCTTCTCTCTCAGGAACAATGAGCTGTGAACAGTGGTAAAGGAAAGAGCAGAAATAACAAAGAGGGCAAAATGAAGGAGCAGTGGTGCTGTGAAAGTTCAGTTTTTTCCCCTCTCGCTCTCCTAAAGTTCGACCTCTGTTAATAAAAGTTTATGTGCGAGAAGCTGCACGTGTCAGTTGCTTCTCTCGGTCCCTGTGAGGTCATCCGTGAGCGTCCATATGAAAGCTCTTGACAGATGGTTCAGCACTTGGCGGCTGATGTTCATGTGATTCAGAAGCTTATTTAGAGGATTTAGTGAAACTGTTAACTTTTGATTTCTCAATGTAAGACCATCTCTTAATCTGCATGAGTATCAGTGACTCATCATGGTGGCTCAGCGTGAGGTTTGCATATTGTCTCTTTCCTTCTGTGGGTTTCCTCTGGGAGCTCAGGTTTTTAGCACAAAATAGGGGAGGTTATGTCCTCCTTTAAAATGTCCTTCACCAAGCCGCTGGCTTTTATCCAGCTCTATGTTTTATACGCAGACACAAAAAAACAGAGTACACCCAATTTCCCTCCAACTGTGTCCATTTTGTACATATATCAGAGGCAGGGAACACGACCCTGTCAGAGCCGAGCTCAAATGCAATTGTCTTTCAAAGGAATAATTCATCTTCATATAAGCGACCTGCTGATATCCTCAGCTTAGCCTTGCTTGTTTGGCCCACACATTGTTGCTAGCAGCTGAAATGGTAATGACTTATGTTGATAGATCTTTGTAATTTACCTCAGGTCACTACAAAATCACATCACGTCCACCAAGTGACAGCTGTTTGTAATGTAAACAAGCAGATGGTGGTCTAAAGGTTGATTAAGTCTTACCCTCTTTTGTTACTGGACTGTTTTCTATTCTTACATGGTAATAATAATAATATTTTTTAAATAATAATTTCTTTGTGTCAGTCAGAGGTAGACAAGAGCAGAATTTTTATTTAGTAACTACAGCAAAATATCAATAGACGACGCTTCTGTTGACAAATGCTATTAATAGTGATGTGCAAAGCAGTTCTCTTCGGTATGGAAAAGCAAGAATCAGTTCAATAAACACACACAGAGTCATTAATTTTCTTCTGCTTCGCCAGTTCAGGAACATTGTGGATCTGGAGTGTATCCCAGCTATCATAGCAATCATAGGGTAAAAGGTTGGATACACTTTGGACATGTCACCAGTCTATCACATGGCTAACACAGAGAGCCAGACAGTCATATCAGTCGTTTTGGACCCACTATCTTTTTGCTGTGGGCAGCAGTTCTAACCACTGCACCATGCAGCAATATGTTATCCTAAATATTTTTTTTTAGGGAAAATTAACAAAAAAAAAGCCTAAAAAAATGTGGACCGTGTATAAAAATGGCTGTAATTCCCAAACAGTTAACACAAAATTTTGTAAAACCCTTTGAATTATTGCTGAAAGACTTCAACGTGAGTCGCACCTCGATTGTTTGATTTAAAATCCACCGTGATGGTGTACAGATGCAAATCTACAAGATTTGTGTCTTTGTCCAATAACTTATGTACTCACTAAATGTTTATTCTAATAAGTCTTCAATAATGGATGATAAATGGTGACCACTTTAGCTGACAAGCTGATGGCGACACAGACGACTATAGCCGGCAGCAGCCTGTCGGGCTTCACCTCAGATAATTGGAGTCACTGACCTGGTTCTCTCAAAAGTGTTTGTGGTCTTGGTGCCTTTGGAGCAATTATATTGGAATTATATGGTTCCTATGTAGTTAATTATATTAACAGCCTATCCAAGAAGTCTGTGCTGCTGTTTTGGCGTTAGAATTTCTGGTATATTATTAGTATGTTACGTAGCACTAATTAGCAGGTATCTATGTGTGTGTGAGGCAGCCACCATTTCAAATACATGCTCTAATTTTATGATTGGGCTTAAAGCAATCTGACCCTACTCCGGAGAAGATGGATGGATGGATGGATGGATGGATGGATGGATGGATGGATGGATGGATGGATGGATGGATGGATGGATGGATGGGCTTAAAACAATCATAACATTTTTTATGATTGCTTTAAGCCATTATCATTTTTGATAATGGCTTATAGTTGGACCTGGATCGGGTATCCCTTAGTGATGCTGCTATAGGTTTAAACTTCTGGCTTCATTTATAAGCTTTTTGGCATAGTTTGTGTCTTTTTCTTTATCTAGTTTATATTTCTTTCAGGCTGGTTTTGCTGAACGGTTCTTCCTGTTAAAAGGGAGTTCTTCCTTCCCACTGTTGCCAAGTGCTGCTCATAGGGTATTGCCTGATTGTTGGGGTTCACTCTTCAGTACTGTAAGATGCTGAGTGCTGCTGGTGGCATCACAGTGTCCATCTTTTATACACAATCTGCTCCCTCATAGCGAGGGAGAAGGAACATAGGTTACAGAAAGCGAGATTATAAAGAGCCAGAGTGAACAAAAGTTTCTGATGCTTCAGATAATAACAGGAAAGTCTGTGTTCAGAAGAAAGATGACAGTCATGAAATGAAAGCTGGTGTGGCTTTTTCCTTTTAGAGGGATACATCATATGTTATCAGTTCCTGTGTTGTGCAATTACTCTTACTGCTAGAAGGATAAGACAGACAAGATCTGCACTGCGGGTTTCACATAGTACAAGTGCAGACAAGCAGTACTACATGTGGTTTGTGACTGCATTTGTTTTGTCCTCACTTTTCTTCCTTGATGAGTTCTTCCTCTCGTGACCCTTCAATGTCTATTTCCCAAGGTGCGTATCTAAACGCACGCATGTGTATTTCTGTGTATTTCGTGTGGGGCAACCAGCTGTCAGCCGATATCCCACTCAACCAAGCAAACTGAGAAAGCAGGAAATTGATTTACCTCTCTGATGTTACGCATGACATGATGGTCCCAGAGGACACGGAGAGAAACAAAGGGATAAAAGAGTTCCACAAACCTCGACTGAGCAGTGCTTTACAGAGGAGCTGAACACAGGAACAAGAGGGCGTAATTAAACTAAAGACGCTCGTTCTTTCCTGTTGTGTCACGTGATGCAGCATCTCCGAAATTCTTGCATGTTTTCACACCTATCAGAAATCCATTTGCAGTCATCCCAGCGATTACGTTTCAAAAATGCACATAGGTTATGCGTATGCAAGACAGAAGAAAACATCACCCGAAGCAACATTACAGACACATCACAAGCAGAGATAAACAATCGCGCTTCAAATAGCTCGGAGTGTGTGAAAATAATTGTCTGATGACATTTCTGTCGCGGCGAAATGACAGCAGGGAGCAGAGAGCTAGTCAAGGCCAGTGTGCTTGGTGATTAACAAAGGACTGTCTGTGATTTGACACTGTAATCAGCGCTCACAAAGGGACAGATATATCTCTTATTCAGCACAGCCCTGCATCACTCATCCTATTTCTCTCCTCCGACTCTGTTCTCTCTCTTGCATTTTCTCTCTGCCCTCTGCTCATTTATCTTCCTGTTTGCAGTGTGTCTTTGATTTCCTTCCTCAATCTTGTTGTTTCTATGCCTTTTTTCACAAATTCTTCTCAGTTTTGGATTTTCATTTACTCTTCCTGCCACAGTTTGTTTTGTATTTGTTTCTACGTCTCAGTGACGATTTGAATGGATCTTTTGTCATTTTTTTGGCGCGAGATAAAGAAAGCGGAAGCAGCCTGGGGCTATAACATACTCCAGTATGTTACAGCTGGAGTAGGGAGGACATGTAGGCATGCACTTGATCCTGGCCACAACAAGTTGTAATCCACAACTGGCATGAGATGCTGACAGTTTCTAATAATCTGAAGAGAGTCGTCCCCTTGGCCCTGTGCAGGGTGTTCTCTGCCTGTCTCTCTTGATGCACGTTCTTTGGCTCCAGCACCCGTGACCCTAAAATGGTTTAAGTGGTTTAGAAAATGAATAGATAGGAGGATGGATGGAATCACATCCTCCCCATCCTCCCTAACCTCCACCCATTACCTAAGTGGCAGATTTTTTATAAGACTGTGCAGATGCAGGGTGGTGCTTCTCTACACAGCTGATACTGATTCACTTATGTCGAATCAGTGATTTTCCATGAAGAGATGTGTGACTGCATGATGAAGTCTGAGGTCCAGAGTCAATTTGTCATGAAATTCTTTCATGTGCCCCACCCTCCCTCCCCTTTTCAATTCTTTAAATTCTTCACATCTATTTAGTACATACGGTTCTGCCAGGCCTGGGAGCCGTTGCCAGTCCCCTTTGAGGCCTTCCCCAAACCGCAGCTCAATTCATGTCCAAGCCACTCACCTTTACCTATTAAAACGCCGCCAAACCAATATGAGGACGTGGGCCTAGCTAGTGAAATAATCTCTATAACTTTAAAAATCCATTACTACTAAATGCAGTGGGTACTTTTATATTTATTTGTTGGGAGGCATTCACTAAAAAAAAAAAGAAAAATATCCCATCCATCTATCCTCTGCCACGTCCCAGCTACCATAGGGCGAGAGGCAGGGTACACCCCGGACAGGTCGCCAGGCTGTCACAGGGCTAACACATAGAGACAGACAGCCATTCGCACTCACATTCACAACAACGGGCAACTTAGAATGACCAATTAGCCTAACCTAAATATCCCACCATACATTTTTATTGAAAGTGGATGTTACTGCCATGATCTTTTTTTCTGGATAACCCTCACACTGTCATTACACAGACAGAAAACAGTATGCGACTTCAGTTTTATCCTTTACATTATTTGCCAGCTTTGGATTCTGCTCTATCTCTGAGTGTAACAGTGACATTTTTCTTGCTTCTGTATGATCACCTTCACTTTGGGGATGACAGTAATTGAGAGTGGAGCCCAGGTTTGCTGCTTTATTCCATATAAATTCTCCTCTCCTGCCCGGTGCTGACAGAATCCAGCCATGATGCTGTCCGTGCTCCGGCTAGGTTATCTGTGTCACAGCCTATCTGCAGACCAGACACCAATAGTCCTCATGATGGATCATCCATCAGCCGCCACTTTGGACGCTGTGGGGACAAGAGGGCAGTTTGAAATAGCTGTCTGGGCTGTTGTGCTGCAGTATGAATGATTGCATATGTGTCTAAGTGTGTTTGTGTGTGTGTGTATGTGTGTGTAGGGGGACCTTGAAAATGTCTTCTCGTCTTTGTTCTGCTCTGAATCTCACAGAACTGTTCACAGGTTCTGTTGCTGCTTCTTCACACATGACACACATGAACGCGCTCATGCACACATATGCACACTCAAAGACAGTTTTATCGCTATTTCCTCTTTAGTTTATCACCCTTATTTCCCACAGCTGGGTGCCAGGGGAAGTATACCGCTGCGTGTGCGTGTCGACAATCACCCTACGACAAAGTTGTGCAGTGCAAACAATCCTGTCATTATCAGCAATGTAGAAACACTCTTAACAACAGCGCTGGATATCTGTGTGTCACCAGTGTTGTCGACATGTCTGCTGCACATATTAATGTTCAGTTTGAGATGAAATTACAATCAGGATGGGACCAAAACATGATTGAGTCATCCCATTTGAATTCAGCAAACCTAACAAGTCAGCACACTGAGAGCAGTCAAGCTTAAATTAAAGTAATAACACAACAATTTCTTGCAAATTGCCTTTGCTTCACTCTATTTCCCACTGAAATAGGACAACTGTAATGTTTTCCAGTTACTTGATGAAAGCTTCTGCAGTTATTGCTTTAAACACCTTACTTTTAATGAGTGTTGTTTTGTTTTAGCAGAATATGCAACAAGTAAGACGTTTGCATTGGGCTTTGTTTGCAGGCCCTTTAAAATAGAGCCTACAGCATCCAGTAAAAGTAATCTTAATTTATTATGTACACTTTTGTGGTACTGGTGTACTGTACTGTACTAATACGGATTGTAACAACACACACTGAATTATGTATAAAAACCTTCTGCTCAGCAATCTGGTAATCCAAAAATTTACATGTTGATTGCTAATTGGAAAATTCTTCTTTTATGTATAAAGCTTACAGACTTTCTTTCTCTGAAAATGTCTATGTATATGTGATTAACATTATATTTGCAAAATATTCTTTTCAATTTTTAAACAATTCTAAAAATATGCTATTTGACCTCATCATTAACAAGCCTACATACATACATAGTGCTAACATTAGCTTTCTAACAGCTAAGTACACATATAGCGCTAAAATACTCCTCTTAAATACCTGAAAGTCTAAATTGTGTTTTCTCCCTTTATCTACAGGCATTGACTAAAAAATTACCCTTCAACCATGTTATGATGTTGCATAGTGTCCACCAGAAGTCACTCTGCAACTTCAAACTTGATTTAACACACAGATTTAACGCACCAAAAAATGTAACCAGGTAAATAATTGGCTACATACAACAAATGTTCGGGAATCTGCCTCTGTTTAGTCCAACGATGTCAAACTCATTTTACATCGTCATGGGCTTAAGCGAAACACCTCTGCTTGTGAGTGTAAAGAAGTTTAACTACACATTTAATCCCTGATATATGTTAATCTAAGAAAAAAAATTTGCCATTTCAACAATAGAGCTAGTTTTTCTACATGATAAAATAAAATGCTGCTTTGGTCTTTTTTTCTTTCTTTTTTTTTCCATGTGAACCCACTGTAAAATCCTACACTATAATTTTAAAGTAGATAGTTAAAAAACAGGAACTTTCTGCTATTTATCTGTTTATCTAGTACTTTTTTTTAACCTTGGTGTTGTATGAATTGCCATGGGAGAGGTCTTTAGGAAAAGCTGTAAAACATGAAACTAAAGGTAAAAGTCTCACATTTATGTCCTTCTTCGCTTGTTCCGAAAATGTCCAGTGAGTCAGATCTGAGTGTTTAGCAGGTCGATTTTGTGTGTTTACCGTACTACTTTACCAAATATTCATATTTGTGTTAACAATCAGTTGGGCTTTAATAAAATAGTGACTTATCATCACTTTATTCGCTTTGGTATCGATCATCAATGCTGAATTTCCAACCGTTAGTAAACTAGTCATCATGCACTGATTTCCCTTTGAAATTTTTTCTGCAGTGATGAGTCAAAACATCACACGCCAGACATTATATGGTGATGACCTTTCCACATAAAAGGTTCATAGCAGGCTACAACTAATAACAACATTTAAACACGGAAAGAAATATATTTATTTCTAGCACATTGCCTCCCTGATCACTCACCTAAAATGTCAGTTTGGCTACACCAACTCTGCCAGTTGGGATAAAATGCAGTCCTTCCACAGTTAGACAGCATGCAAAGCACTTTATAGTTTTTATAAATTAATTAATTCAGTAAATAATATATTTACAGTTTTGAAAACTGTCATTTTAAAGCAGCATAATTAAATATTTGCATCATTTCACAGTGACGGGTGTAAAGTTTGACTGGCCTCGGCTCTACGGGCAACGATTTGTACAGTGTAAAAAACAGCTAACAGCAATAATTTCATATTCTGACATTTTTTTTAGGTTTGTGTGTATGTGTGTGTGTGTGTGTGCGCCTGCTGACCATCATACAGTGCACCTTCTCTCTCCCTCTTTTCTCCTCCTTCTCCATCTGTCGCCCCGTGACAAACACATGGTGTCTTATTTGGTCAACTCAGCAAGGCCCCCAGCTCTGTGGGCTAGTTGCAAATACACGTGCTCGTGCACACCGAAGCACACACGTGCTGGCACTCCACCATCTCTCATGCATTGTTGTGTGTCTCACAAAAGTGAGGCAGCCTCTATGAAGAGGTTTATGCATCACTGGGGCACATAATTTCTAAGCGTGGAGGTCAAAGGAGAAAAAAAAAAAAGACAAAACAGAGTGATAACCCTTAGTAATGGTATTTTAGGGAGCAGACTGTGGTTCATTCAGTTGAAGCTGTCAGCAGGTTCATACTGTGCGCCCTGAAATTGTGCCAGAGTATTAATATAGTCCACTGAGACGTGAAGAAACGAAACAACAGAGTGGAGGCCGATAAGAGTGGAAGAGAAGAAGGCATAAATACTGTTAATTGTGGGCAGAGAAGGTGAAATAGACCTACAAGGGTAAAACTTGGCCCTGGCTTTTTATGAACACCATATTTTGGTCCCGGCCTATCACGTTCCACTGCTGGAACGTGATAGGCCGTTCCAGCAGTGGAACGGCCTATCATGTAAAAAAACTTTGTGAACACCAGAAGTTTTTGTCTTTAAAGAGAGTCACAGGTTTAGGCTCTGCTTAATGGGTGTAGGAGTCAAAGCTTTTCCTTGAGATCTTCTCAAAGTGATGCTCAAATCACTTAATCTCTGAATAACTTTCACACAGCATTTTAACCCTTTTTTGATTAGTTAGTTAGCATTTTTAAATCCTTCCAAGCACCTATAATTCATTCTAGATATCTAAACTTAAATTGGGAATGAATGAAAAAATAACAAACATCAGATGACATTAGCAGTTATAGATGTAGTAACATAAACATACCGTGCCTGCTGCAACTCTTGGTGAGTTACGTTGATAATGGCATGCACAGTGATAACAGCATGTAAGAACCACACATGCCCGAGTCAGTTAGGGTCAGGGTAATTACAGTAGCGACTGTACGGTGTGGTCGTGTGACATGATGATGTGCTTGTGGAGCGATACAGTCATCATGCTGTCATGTGTGCTCCCGTTAGTCAGCTTGAGTTATACTGTTTCATCCAAACAGCTTTTAATGCATGCATTGAGTGCACTTTAAACAGTACTTGAAATGCAGAGTGCATGTATGCACCTGGGCGCCAAAGGTCTGCTGGAGAGCTATCCAGATGTTAGGACAAATAACTGAGAGAAACAAAGAATAAATCAAAGTGACGGGCGATACGTCACTGCTGGCGTATGGAAGCTCCACGAACACAACAAGCAGCTGATCTGGTCAGGGTTGGTCAGAACATAAACAAAGACGGCCCGAAACCCCTGTATTAGTTGGGCTCTAATAAAAAAGGAAGCTGCTTAAACCTCCGTCGTGATCAGCGGTGGCGGCACAGATGACCACGCCCAACCTGCATAAATGTTTAGCATGTTGCGTGTTATTAATCAGTCATTTTACATTTGGTCAAAGCTAAGTAGACAGTTGTTCTTGTGCTGAGGTTTAAAACGGGATTAAAACATGCTTCTATCACTCAAAGAACATATGTGTAAAAAATACCAAACCCGAGGGGAAAATATGAAGAAGGAAGGAAGGAAGGAAGGAAGGAAGGAAGGAAGGAAGGAAGGAAGGAAGGAAGGAAGGAAAGGATATGCAAAGTGAAATGGGGCATTATGTGTTTGAGTCGTGGTATTCAGTGTCAAATCTATACCTGCACTAATGCAATATACTGTATTACTTTTCTGTGATATTTGGATATTACAAAGTTTGAAAACATATATTCTTATTGACCTAAGTGCTCAGTTCACTTATAATATTGTAGTTAAAATTGTCTAAATTCTTCTTGTGGTGTCGTAAACACGAGCACTGAGTTGGCGTTTATTGCCCCTTTCATACATTCTTGTTTTGTGTCCCATTATAAAAGACACCTGTTTCCCTTTGCCTTACAGTTTGAGTCGCATTAACATATTAACCTTAACGCGATGTACAGCGTTGTATGTGTGCGCAAGTTTGCCTGCGCCTGCCTGTGCTTGTCAGTGTTAATTTATGTGTTTGATAAGAGCATTTTCCCTCCCCTGTGTGCAGTAATAACTCATCTCCGCTCCGTTGTCTGAGAAGTACAGACAGCAGGCTGTAGTAAACTTATCTTAAAGTAATAATCCAACACGTTCTGTGGTTTATTTCGCTGCTGCGTAGCTGATATGACACAACAGTGATTCATGAAGCTTTCACGTTTAGAAACAGCTGTCAAACTGGTCTGGGAAAATCCTTTATCAGCAGTTGATGATTCATTTTATGTTGCCTTCAGAGGAAATGGGTGGTTTGCATGAGAGAGGCTACAGCTGCCAGACAAATAAGAAAGCCGCCCAGAGACACTCAGATTTTATTAAGAGAAGCACAAGACAAAAGGAACAAATTAACTGGACAAGGCAAGCGTGCCGAAACACAACGTCTCTGTCAGCTTGCTGTCTCCTTTTTTCCCCCCCTGCTCTGTGGCTTGAAGGCTCCCCAGATTTAAGTATCGCAATATTTTGTGTGGCGATATTGTATCTATACAGGGATACCAAACATTGATATTTTATTAGGTTCATTAAAGTAATTGGGGAATATTGCAAACAAGAAGGCTCGCCTCATGCACCAACATCCTGAGATATTGTTAGCCAAGCAAGGGTGAGGGTGTCGCACATTCACGACCACGAGCAGCTATTTTTAACACCAGTTAAAAATAACGTGTGAGATGAATTCATCTTGTTGGATTGACGAATTTTTACTTTGAGGACTTAATTTGCAGCTGTAAATGGTGATAAATCACAGTTATGTTATTGCAATACATAGCAACAATTGAAGTGTCGTAATACGTAAAAAGTCTTGTGTCCATTAAACCTGAATTTCCATATATTACGAGGATTTCTTTAAAGAGCTGCACGGTGTACTTTTTAGCAAACTTTAATCCAATAAAAATAAAAAGTCTATTCACTGAGGACTGTTTTTAGTGCGCCACTAATGCATATTTAAGCTTTAGTAAGTCTTTACAGCAGAAGCAGCAGCACGGTGTGTGTGTTTATCATAATAATGGAACATGGCAGTGGTGTGCTTCATTCATGTGTAACGGATTATGACAACAATGGAGCTGAAGAATGGGGTAAAAATAGGTTTGACTGAATGGGCACTTTTGTTACTAAGATTTAGTCATTGTTAGATTTTGTCATTTAAAGGGATTTGTTGACAGTTTGAAAATCAGGATGTCGCCAGACTAAGGATTTCATTCCAGTGAGTTCACACAGTGAGAGTCCATACTAGAGCTTCCAGTTTTAGCCGTTTAGTAAATACAAACGGATGAGAATGACCTGACTACAAGCGCCCCGTTGTCAGTGAGAAATGATATGTGAGCAGAACAGAATGAGGAACCTAATTATATAAATCAGTTGCCTGTTTTGTGAGCACGTTTATTGGAAACACCCTCACAAATCATGTGGACCTATTGAGGTCAGCTAAAAATAATCTTTATTTATTGTATACTGGGTGTTGTTGCAGCGCCTCAATAAACTATTTTTGGTTCTTTTCACCAGACCAACAGTGGGGTGGGGCACTATTCGTTGGTTTCGAGCGAAAGCAGGTGTTGTTTGGAAGACAAGAAGGAAAAAAGGTATCGAGTCCCAGTAAACATTTCAATGTTAAAACCCACCAGCTGGTGCTCTTTTCTGCACGTCTAACCATAGTTGAGAGACGGTTACAACATCTCAAATTACACTTTCTCACAAGAAAAAATATTGTTTTCTCCTTTCTCTTCATACACCCTACAATACAACCTGTTGCCAGTCTATTGAGGACAGAGAGACAACCAATCACACTCAAACTCACGCATAAAGCCAAGTTTAAAATCAGCAATCAATCTAAAATGCGTATCTGTGGACTGAGAGGTGGATGCTGGATGGATCCCATTCAAGCAGAGGACGAACATGAAAACTCCACACAGAGAGGGGCCCCAGCTGCCCAGTGGTTTCACATCCACTTCTTCTTGCTGTGAGGCAACCCTTCTAACATTGCACCCTTATGCTGCCCTAAATACGATGTCTTTAGGGGGGAATAAACAAACAAAATATGTTCCTGACGCTGTCCTGTTTTCTAATAAGAAAAAAAGCACGATAGTCCCGCTTTAAGACTTGTGTTCATCTATTTGTATTCAAATGTTGTGTCGTGTCCGTAACTTGTGTGTGTACAGATCTGTTTCCGTCGGCTTATGTCACAGTAGTAATAGTGCACTCTAGTTCTTTGATATAAAAAAAAAAGCTCAGTTTTGAAAAAGCCATGAATGAGAGGCTTAGATTCTGAGATGATGCAGGAAATTGGTTACAGATTACTAATTATCTAAACATCACCAGTGATCATTTATCCAGCTGCGATGACCACATTTTAATTAATTACTGTAAAACTGAATGCGCCTTTTGAGAAGATAGGTTAAATTCTTGAATCCTCCAAATATATCTTTATTAGGGTTAGTAACTGTAATATTAATCTGTTAAAGTTTATTATGGGGGGTAATTATAATTATGGGGGCAGGGTGGCTCAGTAGGTAGAGTGCTCGCCCCTTGATCGGAAGGGAAACCCACCCAACGGCTAACCTGAGGTACCCTTGAGCACGGTACCGACCCCCACATACTGCTCCCCGGGCGCCAGATTGGTGGCTGCCCACTGCTTCACTGAGTGAGTGGGTTAAATGCAGAGACTAAGGGTCAATAAAGTATACATTATCATTATTAATGTAGTAAGAGAACTAGGAGTGAGGGAAGGGGGAGGGGAAAGAGGGACTTATGTGGAGAAAGAAAAAAAAGGGTTATTGGAAAATAACAACAACAAGAGGGAAAGTGAGAGAGAGAGAGTGTGGTGGCAGATACTGGAGAGACGAGAGCTACAGGAAGAGAAGCGGTGCTGTTGCCAAGGAGAGAAGTCCCCCGAAAAAGTGTCAAAAATGGGGGGAGCAGTCTTCAGACCACAAACACCTCCTGCGTGAAAACAGACTCAGTGAAAGTTTGGGGACACTAAAATTGAATTTTCAGAACGAGGAAATTGTAGGACAGAAAAATTAGATCAAGCGGTTGATGAATGAAACCAGACAATACATGCAGAGCAGATGCACCCATTAGCTGTGCCCACTTACCCTAATAGGGAGCTGGAGCCAGTCCCGGCTGACACTGGTCAGAAAGCAGGGAACGCATTTTGGACAGGTCATTAGTATGTGTATATATAGGGAGTCACCAATTACCAGGGCGAGTGGAAGAAACCCAAGCAGGCATGGGCTCAGTCTGAAAATAAAGTCTTTGTTTAATTTCATTACAGCAAATCTGAGTAAAACAACACCACCACATTAAAAGGAGAGTTCCTTTCAGCAAGGACAACCCTTTACTTTGGCTTTGTGCTTTGCCTTTCTGCCAAGTTTCACAAAATTTAGATTGGGCAACGGGCAGAAGTGAAAACATGCCACAGATTTCAGCTTTTGTGTGAATTATGGTGACGCTTGGCACTACAATGATATATTCAATAGCAAAGCAGCTTAAAAAGCCTTAACTACTCTATATAAATGCTCAACACCCTGCTTTGCTTTGTGAAAGGGTCTGACAGTCTTTGTAGACCTGGATCTATCCGCTTATCTCTGAAATACACCGACTTTATTTTTCTGTAGCATAATTAGAGCTGGCATCTTTTTTTTTTTTTTAATCCCATCAAATAAATTCTCCATATTTTCTCTACATCAGGGTTATGGATGACCTTAAAGATAGTGAGTCATGGCATTTCTCTGGATTTACTCTAAGGGCTCCTCATTTAATTTATTTGACAACACGACAGACATCCCAAAGTTAAGCTCTTATTTATGGCACGTTTAGCGTTTCCATTTCAGCTATGGCATTTCTTCATAAACAGCAGACACCTCTGCCTGGCCCAGACAGGGGGGAGTCACTACTGGTGGAGCTGAATCTGCCAAGATACTATTTCATGCATGACATGCATGATATGGACAGCAAAAAGTGATATACCAATATGGTGTGGAACAGAGCGTGTTGGAACAGGGGATTTAAGTGAAAAGGAAAGTAGAGTAGTAGAGGGAGAGAACAACATCAGTGGGCATGTGTGTGTGTGTGTGTGTGTGTGTGTGTGTGTGTGTGTGTGTGTGTGTGTGTGTGTGTGTGTGTGTGGGTGTGTGTGTGTGTGTGTGTGTGTGTGTGTGTGTGTGTGTGTGTGTGTGTGTGTGTGTGTGTGTGTGTGTGTGTGTGTGTTTTTGTTGGGTGGATAAACTAGTTACTCAGCAGCTGTGAAGGTCATTTTCTGCAGTAGCCTTATAGTTGGGTCAAGCATTTTGTTTGAAGAGTGTGTGTTTGGCCTTGTGGGTGTAACCTATTAGACAGGCTGTCACAGTGTAGTTTTGTTTACTACAAAAGGCATTTTAGAGTGTGTGTGTGTGTGTGTGTGTGTGTGTGTGTGTGTGTGTGTGTGTGTGTGTGTGTGTGGACGGGTATTAACATCTCCGTGGGGACCAAAAATTGGAAGTTTACTGTTCTCGTGGGGACCAAAACCCTGGTCCCCATGGGGTTGAAGGCATTTTTGAGACTCAAAATGTGGTTTTAGTGTCAGGGTTACAATTAGGTTATGGTTATGTTTAGGGTAAGGGTCAGGGATAGCCATTCATTTTTGATGTTAGGGTTAGGGTAAGCGGTAAGCATTATGTCAATGAGATGTCCGTCCCCACGAGGATATAAATACACACACACGTTGCTGGACTGGCATCTGTTTGTCTGTGGGACACTTGAGGAGCTGTGAAGTGACAGGAAAAGCTGCCTGGCACCATTAAGAGACGCACAAGTATGTGTGCGAGTTTCTGGGCGTGTAGGCTTTGTAACTTTACATGGAGTTTAAGTTTACATTGATTTTCTCGTGCTGTTTCACCATCATGTTGTTTCATTGCAGAGCCCCAACAAGGCTTCTGTTTTACATCCACAATTAAAATTTGTTGATTTTCTGACATGCAGAATTTTCTTGTTGCCCAGAAGAGGAATAAGGATTTCATTTGTGTGGGGTAAAGGAGCAAAACACATTAGGTTTGATACAGAAACAGTTAACCGAATGAACTGCCCATGATCTGTAAACCGTATATAAACTCTCAGTAATAAACATATAATGTAAGTATAAAAGCTGTGACATGAAGAGCATTTCTCCAATCTTGCTTGTAAGAAACTGGAGGGGCGGGTCTGACTATGAAACTGCATACTCATTGTCTGATGACTAATGTGATTGACAACATGTAAGCAAAACAGACTTAATTTTTTTTTAGTGTGACTCACAGTCAGTGACTGAGTTCATGAAGTCATCAGGAATGTGTGAGAGAGGTCAAGATAGACTTCTATAGAACGCCAGTTCTTTATGCAGCCACAGCTATCGCCACCTGGTGGCAGGTTTTAAGTCACGTTTACGTTGGCTTCAGATTTCTGAACCAGAAGCTATGTGTGTGTTTTACATTGTCAATGTTTGCCTGTTTTTCAACGGGATGCTGGAATAGGCTAGTGGGGAAAAAAATGCTTAAATACATTTATAAAAAGACCAAAGCTGTACCTTATGCTAGGGTGTAATCATGTTTATTTCTGCTGTAAAGAGGAGCATTCTAGCACTGGAGCCAGTGGGGAGGCACTTTCTTTTAATGCAAGCCTCAAATGGCCATTCAGGAAGTTGTAGAGTAGGTACTGGCTGTCGGCATCGGCTGGTTGCCTCTTTAAACACAAAAAACGAAATAGAGCCCTCAACAAAATCATTTTCCAAACTATGATAATCGTGGTTATTGCCTTCCAAGAAACACATACCATTTCAAACAGTGAAATGAAAATTAAAAACGATTAAAGTCATCATGAGATGCTGCTGAAAACAAACTATCTGCTCTCACGCTCGGAGTACGGCATTTTACCTCAGTGTATGGCTCGGGAACAATGTCGCACCTGTGTATGAGGGCGTGTGCTCGACAAAAGGAAGAAAATGGGGCTGAAAGAGTGCGAGAGCGGGTGTGTGTGTTTAAAAGTGAATAGATACAGGTGTCTCGTTTCCTCTTCTTGATGACGCACAATAGGGAAAAGGCCGAGCGCCTACATGTATGTGCACATGTACCGCATGTGTTTATAGCAGTGTGTCTCTCGGGGATGTTTGACAGTCCGGTTGAGTTGTGGGCTTGTTTGTTCGGCACCACATGGGAGCTGGGAAAATCCTCCGGTGTCTTTGTGCACTGGAGTGATGATCGCAGATTGTGTCAATCAAAAGCGCTGAATTGTGGTTTTTGGCACCAAATTCCTGAAATGACCTTAACCCCCCAAAAAATCAAATCTGCCCGCTCTTTTCTCGGATGGGTGTGAAGGGGGAGAGGGGAGGGGGGCTGCAGCCTCAGGGGTCCTTCGGGCTGGTCCTCTGGCAGCTGTCTGGTTGCTATGGCACTGATCTCCCTCTCTCTCTCACACACACAGACACACACACACAGGAAAAGCAGTGTATGAAGAGAAAAGGGGCCGAGGGGAGGGCTTCAATTTAACTGCCGTGTTTATTGCTGCTATTCCCTGGCTGATGTCAAACAATTACTGAAGCATCTTATCTGCTCAAACCTCTTTGTTTTTGGTGTTTTTTTTTCTTCTTGCATTTCTCTAATTTCCTCTGTGTAAGAGGAGCCTGGGACAATCCATTTCAGCTACACAACAGCATTCGTCTTTTTAATATTATCGCCACTCTGACCCAGACAAGCTGCAGCAGATGTGCAGTATGAATGGTGTTATTTTTGTTTTTTCTGCTGCATATGGCTGCGGCTTGTGTGGCGCTGTGCCTGCGTCCTTGTCTGTCTACAAAGTTTTATCTGCGCTGCTGTGCGAACACGTCATTAAGCCCATGCATGTCTGCTGACTGTATTTGTTGAATGAAAACAGAAAATGTAATTACCTCATTATTTCCTTATTTTTGATGTTTCATTTCAACTTAAAATACTCCTGCTTACACTTCTCTGCTTTTCGATTTGGGTCTAAACAAAGCCGGCGCTCCTTCTTTGGCTTTTTTTCATGGGTCAGACATCAGAGATTAGAGAAGAAATTTACACATTTCCCAGAGAGCTTTGCTGAAATAACAGGTCACAGCCTACCACGAATGATGGAACCAAAGGGCAAGTGATTAACCGGCGAAGGTTGGAGGAAGTAAAATGGGTAAAGACGTGCTTTTGAAAAGGAATTAATACACTACTGAAAGTGATGCAGCTACCCAGCCATTCACTCACCTGCAGTCAGTCAGCTGGTTAGTTCATAGAGGAAGAAGAGCAGGCGGCCAAATATGGAAAGGGAACATTTTGGATCGATATATTCTGGGAGGATGACTGATTTGGTGGTGTTTACTGAAGTGAGACACCTGAGAGGGAACTGGCTCAGCTAAACCGGGGAGAACAGTGGAGTAAGCGTTCACTGGAAGGATGGCAGGCGAGCATGCAGTTTGTTAGTACTCCAAGAGGTGTATTGGAGAAAAGAGATAGCAGAAAAGCTTAACTGGAGGCAAAGAACAGGAAATGCAGTGTGAAAAATATGTGTTATGTAGTTTTGCACATGAGTGCAAGAAAAAAAAAAAGCATGTAGAATTTCTTAAAATTGCTTCTTTCTTTTCTTTCATGAGGTCTCAATGAATCGCCCTTCATTTTCTTGAGGTTACATTTCAATTTGGATGCCCTTGGCAACAGCGCAGCAGGCAATAGGCTGATAAGGCTGTTTGAATTGAGATTTCACACCGAGACAAAGAGTTAGTGAGTGAGTGTGTACTGAGGGGTGGGTGGGTGGCTGTGGGGGTACATGCCTATGTCTAGAAATGAAATCATAAAATCAAACACAAAATAGGACAAGGTCAGGAAGATTGATATAAAATTATTAACAAGGTAGAAACAAGGACAGGCAGCGATAGAGAGAGGAATACAGTAGAGGAGGAGGAGGAGGAGAGGAGGCGGTACCTTGCCTTGCCCAGCCTATCAGATGGGGGAAGGCGGGGCTTGGATGACAGGAAGGAGGGAGCAGAGGAGCAGCAGACAGAGAAGGAGAAGAAGAAGAGCACGTTAGAGAAAGGAGGGAGAGGTGGGAAGGTAGAGGTAGGCAGACGGGGAGATGCGGTGCCACAGTGAGCGTGTCCGTGAGCCTGCAACTCTTCATCTTATCACCAGGGACCACAGTGTGCTATGGAGCTCTGATGTACAGATTCACTGCAGGAGCAGGGAATGCAGATAGGAGTTCACCTTGAGCTGGAGTCCGGCAGTGCCACCCTGGACCTTTGGGATTACAAAAAAACATTAATTGAAGAAGAACAGCTGAGATTTCATCAGTCTTGACGGGCTGCCAGATTCTTTAACTTTGGGATTACTGGTCCAGACTCCCAGCAGAAGGTCTCACTACAGAGACAGAGGCCAGAATTCAAACAGGTTCTCATTTCGGAGCCTCACCAGTTGTCCGCAACCCGGAGGGCATACAGAAGAGGCTGTCACATCCATTGATCAAACTGGATCCCCGCAAAGCCACCACCAAGCAGGTCCTGCACCCCAGGAAGCCTGAAGGCAGCCTGACCTTGGACCAGCTATCACCCGAACCCCTGCTGGCGCCAGCAGAAACGTCCAGCATGTCTCAGACCGGAGGACGGCTCCACAACAAAAAAGCTGGCATCCGGGCTGCCGTGATTCTGATCGGACTCCTGCACAAGTCTCGCAAAGTCAAGGAGAAGGAGCGGGAGAGAGAGGAAAGCGAAGGGTGGGTGAAGTTTGTACATTAAGCAAGGGCGGCGTTCTGGGTAGGTAATGCTGGGGACAGGCGGGCAGTCCGCAGTGCAGTGTCAAGCTGGGATTGTGTGGGAAAACTTTATTAAGTCTGTAATGTCTTTGTTATTCCAGAGCCACAGGGCACTTTGAGCTCTGTATGGTTGAGTGCCGTTTTATTATAGGTCCATTTTGTCAAGTGTGTGCTTGTGTGTGAGTGTGTTTTTAGTGTCTTGTTGACTGCGCTTACGTTTGTATCTGGGTCAGTTTGAATGACGGGAAGGAGAGCGAGAGAAAGGTTGTGAGGAGTTTAGGTGAACAGAGGTGTGCTCGGAGTGCTTTTCAAGAGGGGCTCTGAGAATAAAAGCTTCCCTGCAAAGGGAGAGGAGCATGGACAAAAGGAGGGTGAGGTCTGGATATAGAAAGACTCCTACTTCTGAGAGCAGAAGTAGGAGTCATTCTATATCCAGACCTCAAGAGTTACTGCTGTACACACACGAGCATTAGTGGGCACTTGTTGATGTCTGTAATATATCTGTCTCATTGCTTTAGCACGGGGGCAGCACAGGCACACATTTTTAGGCTGACAAACTGAGGAGTTCAGTAGGTAAGCTGCACCACAGCATAGGAAAGAACACAGCGCCATGCTTTCCTTTAAGAAAGGCTTTGGAAAGCCTGCTTCCTTAAAAAACTGCCCATCCAAAAGCACCCACAGGAGGGGTTTCCCCACATGTGTTGAAGACTGATCATCTTACTGCTAACACTACCTTGGTTGAGTGCTGTCAATAAGACCCCTGAGAATGTTCCACCTGCTAACAAAAAGTGTCTGCGGTTGGCTAGGTCGAGACTGCCCCCACCCCAGCAGAGGGGTTTGGTTGATCTAACATCAGCAGCCGTGCTCCTGCAGTTTAACTGGAATCTGAGGAGACGGCTGGAGATTGGAGTTTGGAGTTTGCCTGTTCAATATTGTCTGTGCGTGCGTGCACGTTTGGGTGTGTTTGGGTGAGTCAGTGTGTGTCTGTGTGTGTGTAAACATCAGATATGCAGCACAAGATGCACTTTGCTAGTTTGTTGTAATGGTCTGGACCAAAATAGGCTGTATTAAAATAGACTGTAACTCACTTTGGAAATGCTTGAAAAGTTTATGTGACCTCTCTCTCCCTCGCTCTCTCTCTCTCTCCCTCCCTCACTATAATTTAGTTTAGCATTAAGTGTAAAATTAACTCTGAGCAGCAAGACTGGATTAGCAAAAATGCAAATCTGGCCTCAGACCTCCTGGACACAGAAACTGTAATGTTATCTAGACTATTTTATCTATTGATGATATGATAAGTGGTGGGGTTCCTATACACAGTGACTCCAACAGTTATTTTTTTGCCCCAGGGGATCTTTCATTGATCAGTCCAGCCATGCCTGGAGTAATGATTGCCTGCACTGTTACACAGATATACACAGGCATGCATCCAAATCCACTTTTTTTCCCATTTGTTTTTGCACATTTCTTCCAAAAAATGATTTATGATTTTAATTCTGTGTTGGGGTTTTTTTGCCTTTTGCCAAATGAAAACAGTAAAACCATATCTGGACAGTGGAAATAGCCCCAAGCCACTGCCACAACAGTGTCCCATTGCTAGTACTTCCATTACAGTGACTGTGTCACATAATGATCTAGGCACAATTGCCAACATTTTTTAATGTGTCTTGTTCCAAGTGTTGGTTATTACGTGCATGATTGCATCCATTCAGACTTCTCATACTACTATTTCTCTCAGCAGTACTTGAGCCATTGTAATTTCAGTGCCCTTAAAGCAAAGACGTTCTAACTATTAATACAAGGAAAAGTGAAAAAAAAAAAAATTTTTAAAAAGGTGACTGATTACTGTTATTAGAGCTGAACTTTTCTAACTATATAATAATAGGTGAGATTGCTTCGACTGCTGGGAAAGAGTAACTTATTGGGTTTCTTTTTTTCATTTACACTGCTTCAATTTTCAGCAAAGAATTAA
>VURO01044765.1:0-13697 GCA_015108175.1 Pelvicachromis taeniatus | reverse complement strand
CGGACGATGCCAGCGTATGTCAGTTTCGACCAGGCAGATGCTGTTTGGGTTTCAACCGTATTTGCCAAGAAGTGACCTAAGGTCACTACTCCATGTCTTTGGGAATAATTCTAGAGATGTTTTATTCTCATTGTGGTGGTTGTTGCCAATATCGCCATTCTGAAATGGGGTTTGGGTTTGTGACAAGTTGTTTCCAGGTTCTGAAAAAGACTTCAAATGGAATTTAAATGGTCACAGTGGAGCGTCCAACTCTTAGAGGCCATCAAGGTTCAACTCACTGAGTTCTGTGTGTATAAAGTTTGAAGGCAAATAGATTCAGAGTAGAGCCGATGGTGGGCGAATGCATGGAGGCTAAAGCTCACACAGTGACATCGAGATAACAAAATAGTACACGCTGTTTCCCAATACTGCCCGTAGTTAAATTCAAAGTAAAAGTACCAGAGAAGTCAAATATTATTACAGTAAAAATCTTCAATTATTTTAGCAAAGACAGTGAATTTCATTGACTCATGTTATCTAAAAAGAAGGAGGTATATGTTAACATTAAGCTACAAATATTGGCCACTAATTGGTAGCTTATTATCAGCAGTAGTAGTTTACTGAGCATTGGTCTTATTTCTAAGTTGTACAAAAAGAAAAAGGCTGTTTCAGTCCTTTAATTAATGTGGTTGTTCTAACAAAAAAAAAGTATGGTGACAACATAGTATATTTCCCCCGTTCCCCCATATTATTAACCCAACCTTCTCTTCTTAATCGGTAGATCCATCATAGTAGTCAAGTAGTGGCAGGACAAAATACTTACAGCTCAATAATATCATATTTCATTGCAAGAGGAAACGACACAGTATCGTTACATATTGCAACAACTCAACTTACAAGAAAGAATATTTTCCTGTAGTTTTCAAAGTAGCAAGTTCACAAACTTGTATTAATGAAGAAGAAGAAGAAACTCACAGAAGAAGAAGAAACAGGGGAAAATGGCAAACAGCAGGAAAAAGCTTATCAGAGAGTTCATTAATTGAACTGACATGTTATTAAAAGTGCATAATAATGAAATGCACACATACTGAGACCGAATAAGTGCACAGATGCATAATTCCGTATTTTCCTTCTTCAGTTACACAGGTTGCAGTTGATTGTCTCGAGCTGTATAGTATGTATAAGCGATTGTATTTAGTATGTAGAACACTGCTGTTGTTGTGATAATATCATACTGCGATTCCCATCCCTGTATATCACTGCTACATTTAGCAGATGCTACAAAGATCCACAGGTTCTGTTCCAGTTCACTGGTAGTGGAAAAAAGTCAGCACAAGAGGCACTACGCCCTGTAGTAATGGAGCCTTTAGAGCTTTTCAAACAGAGGGGAAGATAAGGTGGACTAGTAATCACAGCCCAGTGTAGTGAAGCCAGTCTGTGTTATTTATAACTTAGCTGGAATGTTGCTTTGTACGCTTACACAGTTTAGTGTCACCAGAATCGCTTCACACATTAATTGCAGCCTTTCGTCTACCTTACTACGACTAGAAAGGGAAGTGGCGCGTGTTTAAACAAAGTTTCACTAAGTAGGAGGTGCAGTATGCTTGAGGCTGGGCTGTTGTGCTGGCACTCTCATGTCATCATTTCAAAATATCTGCATAAAATCATCAAACCACACCCCCCCTCAAAAAATCAAAAGCTTGGAATGAACTGTGCATTGAGTGCATGCATGAAGTCTTTTGCTTTCGTGGAGAGTAAAAGGTAAATGGACTGGTCCTTATATAGCACTTTTCTACTCTAACATGCACTCAAAGTGCTTTTCAATGGCACCATTTCTTCATACAGTGTAGCAGCTGCTATAGGTGTTAACAAGAGAGAATGACTTTTCTGGTACTGATACTTTACAAGGTCATAAAAAAACAAAACAACAAACAATTGATATTGCATGACATCCAAAAGTATTTAGGAGCAATAATTGCTAGGTTACTGACTGACAACATAGTTATAGAGTGTGGCCATGCAGAATAAGGACTTATTGTGACTATATGCCTACTATGCAAGCTTATTATTGGGGAATATGTGCACCTTACTATTAAGTTTTTATGTAAGCGATATTCCACTATTTAAGCTGGCCATGACTTGGAGATGCTACAAATACTTTAACTTTCAAAATATGTAGATGATGATTATTATTAGGGTTTTTGGTGCGGCAGTGTATGTAATTCATAATTAGGTTAAACATCTGGCAGGTACGTGGAGATAAACGTATTTCTAAATTTTAACATGATACGACCACCCCCACTGAATGTGTTACAATACCACCACCTTTCTCTTTCGCCTTTTTCCAATCTAATGTTTACTCTGAGTACATTTGAACTGACTTACTTTTAATTACTTGCTTAATCCGGTCCTGACTTTTTAAACCCCGAGTAGCTGCTCTCACGGCAGGGGCACTGTTTAATCTCAGTGAGGACCTCTTATTAAACAGGGTTAGGGGTTAGGGTTAGAACAATTAAAAAAAATAACAGATTAACCAATAAATATTATAAAATATTTAGGGTTATAAAAGTTGCAAACCTAATTTTCACTGTTACTTTTTTACTGAGACCATGAAATTGTACCAATCTTAACTACTTGCTGTGATAGCTTACACAAAAATATGATATATAGAAAAAGGCCATTCTCTAAAACCCAATATTCCAAAAAACCCAACGATGTAAAAGTAGCGGTGTAAAACTCAGGAATCATGCGCAAATAAAATGACAGACATCTACAATGTGTGACTGCTGGTGTTTTCTTGTTTTTGTCTTGTGATTTTATTTTGTGAAATTAAGACTAATACCTGTTTGTGGTAAATTATGACTATGAAACAAATGCTGTTACAAAACAGATAGTAAAAGGTAGCTGCATTTAAGTTGGGAAGAAATTGGCCTTATGAACCTGTATTTACATGTAAGATTAGCTAGAATTTCAAAATAAAGTTTTATTACCCCTTATCAAATGCCTCTTTGCTGGCGGTTTCTTCCTGTTAAAAGGGAGATCTTCCTCACTATTGTCTCTAAGTGTTCATGCAGTGATCTTTGCTATGGGTTCATCTGAGTTTTTGGGTTATTCTCTCCATTACTGTGGGATCTTTACCTTACAATAAGAAACACCTCGAGACGATTGTTGTTGTGAATTGAGGGAAACATGAGTGCCTGCAATAAGCTGTGTGAATTTTCAAGGGTTTTTGTTACACAGAAGGATCTTTACCTTTTGTTACCTTTCGTTGGTAACAATAGCTCGCTAACCCAGCAAACTATTCTCCACAGAGCAGAGGAAGAGCAGCTGAACAGCCAGGGAGTCAGACAGCTGAGATCATACTTAAACTGATAATTAATTTGCTCCATGTCTCATTGCCACCCATTCCCAAGGGACCGTGCATCTGCGCTCGTTAAATGGGCTGTTCGTGGCTGTTAGCCAGTGTTGAAGCCAAAACATTACTGGTGGAGCTGTTTGTTACTTTCAGCGTTTGACATTTGGTGAATGATATTCATCAAATGTGGGGACCGTCTGTGGTTTTAGCACAGGGACGCGTGCTCTGCAGGGAAATAGATAATGAGCGCTTTTGTCCAGACCATTGATCAACACTAAACAGCACAGCCCAGATAAATGCTGCTGTCTCTGTTATGTGGAACAAAAAGGCAATTTTCCATTCTGCATTCATTTCAATAACAATTCCACTTCACCAGCCCAGTGGAACAGCACCGCAGGCATAATTGGGAAAATTTGTCTTAAAAGTTGAGGGTTTATTGAGACAAGTACTGCTTGCTACGCTGAAATGAAGCTTGGATCCTACTCAGCTTGTTCTACATGGAGCACAGATTTGAACAAAGTGCAGCCAGATTTCAGGCTTGTGACGCTCTTTCTCAAGCAAACACAAAAACAGACTGTTGGAAAGTACAACGCAAACACACGAGAAGTGCCTAAGGTTTGGAGAGATTGAGTGTAAAGGTCCTGTTTTTGCAGCTTGAGTGCGAGCCAAAAATCCAAATAGAGATCCAAAATGTTTGCACTGTTACGAGTTGTAGTTTGAGGTGAAGGGGATGTCAGAGGGTGTGAGCTAACAGGAAGCTGTCATTGATGTTGCAGGGTGACGGATGTGCAAATCTGGTTCAAAGAGAAGACGGCCCGATCTCATGATGGACTGGAAACTGACACATAGACGTCTTAAGATAGTTGGACTCATTAATGTTATTTAACTCTGCACCTGTTGACCTATTTAGTTTGGGGGAATCATTTTGGGGACTGTCCAAAAATACTTGGGAATTCACAACATTTCAATAATTATCTTTTTTTTTTTTAACATAACGGAATTAAGTAGGGGAAAATATGCATATTAGATACTGGCAATTACATAATTTTCTAATTCATTTAAATCTGGATTCTAGAAAAACTTTCTTGCCATAGTTAGTGAACAGAAATCCACAGAACATCATTTTGAAACAAACAAACTGAGGTTAACATTACATTTAAATGTAATTTTAGTCTTGCATGGTGAACAATGTATTGGACCCTCCCTGTCCATGATGTCAGCATCCTAGTCGGTTTAGTAAGTGAAGAATTTTGACGCACAAGATTGCGGAAGTCTATTCTATTTAATTTTAGAAAAAAATATGTTTGCTTTGTGTTATTCTTGAACATAATAATTCATGAAAATAATCTTTTGCTTTGACATTGAAGAGGTACCTCAAACTGACGTCACGGTAACTAACTTTGAATTTAAAACAATGTTTCTACGATGACTATGAGTCAAGAAAAGACCACCAGCCAATAGTTATTCAACACTGCAATGTCGAATAACAGTTAAAAAGAGTCGTTATTATTCTTATTTAAAGAATGCATAATCTGTAAATGACAAACTTACATTTAAGCTGTTTTTCTTTCCTTTTCTCAGTCAGCAGCCAACAGTACATCTTTTATTTTTATTTCCAATACATTTGCAAGAATTTCAAGCAAACTTTTTTCACTTTATGGGGTATTGTGAGTAGAATTTTGAGGTGAAAAATGAATTAAATCCGTTTTGGTAAAAAGGCTGGACCGTGACAAAATGTGGAACAAGCGAATTCTCTGAATTCTTTCTGGATGCACTGTAACAGTCTGAAAATGTGAGTTTAATATTTTAAACTCGGAATGCTTGCTTCTCTAACTTCTAATGATGGTGAAGCCAATTCAATCAATGGAGCGTAGAGTAATGTGTGCTTTAGATTGGACTCCCACAATCCAGATAATGTGCACAACCCTTTAGTCTTTTTGATTTGCTTTGAGTTCACCTGGATTTTTTTCTGTAATAAAGCAAACACGCGGAAAAGCTACAAGTTTACAAACTCATCAACTGATTCGGACCAGAGTAAACAAACTATTGGTGTGAAAAACGCCCTTAATAACGCTGTTTGTTGTTTGTAGTTTGCAGTGTACCTTAGAGATTCACCTGGCTCCTACGCATATCGCAACACTGGTTCTATTTGATGTGGGCTGGGTTTTATATTTCATCAGCCTCTGCCAAAGTCCAAGATGGTCTGTGCAGGGCTTTTAGCCTTGGGAATCTTACTGGACACAGCACACGGGCAATCAGCGCATCAGGAGATCTGAGAAATAAAAGCGAGAGGAGAGCTGGAAGAGCTAAAGATTTATTGAGTGGCTGAGGGAAAGAGGAGAGCGGCGAAAGCAAAAGATCAAAGACGTGCAGAAAGCGGGGAGAGGAGGGGGTAGCTGAGGGAAATACCCCACAAACTTGTGAGGCAGCAAATGTGAATATGGCATCTGGTTGGTCCAGAAATCCACCTGGCGGGGCAGGTTGACTATACCAGTGCCTGCCACTCTGTGAGCGCGAGCTGCTGCACTAGCAGATGCTGCAGAGTCGGAGAAAGGCGCACTAATTACTTCTGAGGGTTGTTTGCGGTGTGCCGAGGGCCTTCGGCTGATGAGAAACACGTACTAGGACAAGATCAGAGCAAGGCAAAACAGATTATGTGTGTGCCAAGGCAAAGGAAACTAGTTGTACACTTAAGAAGGACTTACTTGAAAATGTGTCATTTATTTGGTTTGCTGTCACAGAGAGAGGACTTTTTACTTTTCAGATATATGCAGGACTGTCAGATTAATGCGAGGGTTGGAGATTGAAATATAACGTAAACACTGTTATTAAGAAAGTTTATTTGCAAAATAAGAGCGCCGTGTGTGGGAGTGTTTTTCATTTCCACGACCTTCTCTTGCAGGAGTGGACCAACAGGCGCAAGTCTCTGTTGGAGTAAGAGCTATCAAGGTCTTTATATCCAAACCCATTACGTGTGCCTTATGAAAGTCATCATAGGAAATTAAATTACAGCTCAATGAAGGTACAGGTCCCCGCACACACAAATGGTCAGAGTCTGCACTGTGAATGTAGTTTCAGTAACAGGCTGAACAACCCAGTCATCTGTACACCCACGCTTGCGTGTGGGTGTCGAAAAGTAGAAAAAAAACCCTGTCATTATGGAGAGGTGAAAAGATCTCCAGCTCCATCGCTGTTTCTCCAAATGTTCCTGCTGCCGGCTCGGTTTGTTTTTTTTTGTTTTTTTTTTTTAAACAGCAACACGACGAGCCTTTTAGATTTGTTTGCCTTGACATGTGCGTTCACATTTCACAGGTCTCAATTGTGGAGTTCCTGTTTTCTTAACATTAATTAACTTACACAACGCAGTGTGAGGTCTGATTGTTGTGCCAACCACATCCATATAAAGTATGGCTTATTGCATATAATAGATCTTGGAGTCAGATGTTGCCAATGCATTAACTATGTCATCCTCATTATTTTATGTAGGTCTAGCTATGCAGCAACAGTGTATCTTTTCTCTGTGCTTCGAGTGTGGCTTAATATACCCCCATGTCTTTTATCCTGCATCCGGCTTCCTGCCTGATGGAATGTAATTGGCCTCAGGAGAGAGCACACTGTAGGATGAAGTGATGATCACTAAGATTTAGAATAAGCAGAGCGGGCATTTCCTGGTCTTGTGTGTGATTTCAGGAGGGGTGGCTGTCCCTTCCGGAGAACAGTGAGACTGGCACACACCTTTAAGACAGACACTTCAATGCGTTGGCTTGGGGAATGCGAATGTGACAGGCGCCAGCTTCATTTCCTTTCTCTTTGCCAGTCAAGCAGACATTATGTTGTAGCAAATGAGAAAGGGCAGGTAAACTACAAGATTTATGATGTTGATTATTACAAAGGTCATCAGTCAAGAGCCCGAGTATGCTCACTGTAATTGATATAACTTAGTCTATATAAGATTTAAAGCAGGCAGAATAGAGGTTTGCTGATATGACTACACTTGATTTTTAATTGACTACAAACCAGACTGATGAAAAGTCACCCCTGTCTTCAACTCCCTTAGTCAAAACAATATATTCAGCAGCGTCATTTAATGCTAAGCATACAATAGCTTGTAGACTATAAGTAGTCCTGCACCCAGTCTACCTCCAGCAAAAACCAGCACACCTTGCTCTCATCCAAAGGAGAAAAAAAAGCCTGTGCTAACTCGCCTCGAGTAACAGTGGCAGTTGTGTTGATGATGAAGTTGTGAAAATGTCTCTGAGTTGCTGTCTGGCAGCTGCATGATTTGGCTAGTTGTCAGCGCCTCGTGCTAATGCTAAACTGTCAATAAAGAAGCAGATAGCAAGAAGTAACAAAGTATTTCATTTTCATTTCAGAGTCTTATTAAGTCACTTGATTAAAAATTGACTATCAACCTTCACTCACTAGTAATAGTTGGCCGTGCTGATGAATTGTTTGCCAGCAGCACGGTTTGGCTAGCTATGTGAGCCCGATGCTAATTCTAATTTGCCATTTTCCATTGCTACAAGATGAAAGTCAGACCACAGCAATGCAGCTGCTCTCTATTTTCACTACAGTGAGGGTTCTCTTTTTGGTTTTTCAAAAACCATTTTTTTAATGGGTGTCAAATATGTGGTCCAGATAATATGTGGGCACTAGAAACAGCCCACCAAAGTACCCAGTTTGACCCACTGGAGGGCTTGACAGTTGCAGTAAAGCCATGTGGGCTATATTGTTTCAGGTTTGTTGAAATCATTGGTATGGCCCAGGTGAACAGAATATTTTTTTAAACATCTGGAGTATTTTTGTTTTATAGTTTATTATGTGATTGCTTTACTGGTTTGGCCCATTTGAAGGTGCGACCCATGTAATAAAATGTCTTTCACAGTGACTGACAGTTTAACTATAAGTTAACATGGGAAACTACCCATGAACTATCCATGAATTTTCTCAAAAATTGACAGTGCGCCTTATAATCTGGTGCACCTTATGAATGAATTCTGGTTCTGTTTATTGACCTCGAGAAGATTTTTTTTTTGGTACACGGCGCTCAAAAATCTGTCAAAATGTTTTAGTATGACTTTGGTAAGCTACGAAGCAGCAGCGCTTGATGGATTGTTTGAGCATTACGGCTACCGTAGTCAGGAGCCTCACGGAGTAATCCGGGTCCAAACTCCGCTTCAGGTCCCAAAGTCAAACAAACACTGTGGCATCACTGTCTAAATTCTTTCATCTTTAATAAAATGATCAGTGTTGCTGCTCTATCAGGGCTAACAATGAAGTTTAACATCCAGGCATCCATGAAAACAGAATTTATTCAAGAAATTATAACGTACAGCTCTGCTATCACTTCAGACATAAATGAAGACAGAAAACTAAACAGCAGTGACGTTTGTAGGGTTACTGAAGTTGGGCTAGCTTGTATATAATGATGTGCTACGTGACACAGCTATGTTAGCATAACATAAACACAGTGAAGCTGGGGGATGAATGCTAACTTTTTTCCACTGAATCAAAGTTAACGTGAGGGTTCCTGATGGTTAGGGACAAATACAATCACATGGCAGGATGCTGTAAACAGACCAACCTTCAGTCAGGAGAACAACTGAGATAATCTATCCACAATCCCAGGTTAGTCATTAGTATGCTGCAACAACATGGGAATAGAGAAGGTGCGAGAGAATTCAACATTAACAATGGTACAGAAGTGGAGGAAACAAGAAGAATGAGCTGAGGAAAGGTTGACTTATCTGACTGTACGGTACTAGACTTTAATAGATACATGAGTGCTAGTATTACTGTCATCCCATAAGTGTCCAAATAAGTGTCTTCCAATTAATGTTTTTAATAGAATAAAGCATAAAAAATAAAGCACAAAATTTTATCAATTTCTTGGTTTTGATGGGTTAAACATAATGCCACCCTGGTTGCAGTGCATGTAGCATTTTATTATTTAGAGATCTACTGGCACTCTCATTTTGAAAGTTCAGATACTGCCAGATGGGTAGCCTTGGCCCTGTCACGTGTTGTGTTTCCCCTTCTAGTCATTGACGGCCCTCTATGGTCCAAGTGCAGAGTTGTGGACTGTGACTGGCTGGATGTGCTCTGGAGATCCTCTGCGAGCTGATAGCAGGTGGAGAACAGATTCAGCTCCTCCTACATAGAGCTCAGATGACTACACACTCCAGTCCAAGATGAAGTAACTGGAAAAGCAATACATTTCCCTTCATTTAGATGATGATTTTTTTTCAACTTACTGCTCTTAGGAGGGGCACACTAGCAGGTCTAATGTTGTTGCATCACCTCAGGGAAAATGCAAAATACAAGAAAATGTGAAAGTTTTCACATTTGTAGCACTGTGGTGCTTCTTAAGCTACAAAAAGAAGTAGCTTCAAGTTTCTCAAATCGTTCCTTCATGTGCCCTTTTGTCTCTTTCTTTTTATGCATAGATTATTTACACCGAACCAGGAGATAACAAGCTAATTGTTATATCCTGTCTATTATGGGATGACATGTAATACCTAATCTTTGGCAGATGAAAACTGGGTTTGCCCTTGAGTGCTACATTCTCTAACCACATATGTTATTTAAGCATACAGGCAACTTTTAAGACCCTCTTTAGAAAACAAAAGAAGAAGCAAAATTAAGATACTGGGAAAGGCAAAATGCTCTCAATTTACCCGGTCGATCTACGTCCCTACCATCACTTATGATCACGAGTTATGGGTAGTGACCGAAAGAATGAGATCGCGGATACAAGCGGGGGAAATGGGTGGCTGGACTCTCCCTTAGAGATAGGGTGAGAAGTTCGGCCATCCGGGAGGGGCTCAGAGTAGAGCCGCTGCTCCTTCAAATCGAAAGGAGCCAGTTGAGGTGGTTCGGGCATCTGACTAGGATGCCTCCTGGGCACCTCCTGGGTGAGGCGTTCTGGGCATGTCCCACCGGGAGGAGACCCCGGGGCAGACCCAGGACACGCTGGAGAGGGAGATCTGGGCTTCTCTGCTTGGGCTGCTGCTCCCGCGACTTGGCCCCAAATAAGCGGAAGAAGATGGTTGGGAAAGGCAAAAAATGGATCAAATAGTATCTAACATAACACATTATATTAAAAAAATTCATCAATTTAAGAGACACACTTTGCCAGACACCAATAAATAAAGTAAGAACATTCTGCATGCAGGTACAGTATGTGCCGCAGAGTTATAATGGCTGTTCACAAAGGAGAAAAACGTTTGTATATTATTTGTTCTCCGTCGTTCTTCCCTTCTTTTCTTATTATGAGGCAATACATCATACAATATTAGACAGGGGGGAAATTATCCTATAAATTGCAGGGCAGCACTGTCATTAGAGGAAAAAGTCCAATTCAATCACATCCCCTTGTTTGAGCTAGAGACAGTGCTATTTTTACCATTCTATAGCAGTCGAAGGAGGAGGGGGATAGAAACTCGCTGAGGGATTCCCCCGCACTGCGGTGGTACGCTGCCTCAGGGCCGTCCCAAAGGGGAGCTCGGAAAATACATCAAATTGACTCAAATTGCTTTACCGTACGGGGGTTCATATGGAGTACACCGTGATTACATATCATGCCAACATTTTTCCTCCCGTTCACCAGAATGGGAAGTTACGTCAGTGGGAAAAACTTGAGCCATTTATTTTTCACCGGGGGAGTCGATAAGTGTCACATGGAACAATGAGCCGTCTTCTCTTTTTCAGTTTATTAGCACATTTGTTTTTTCTTTTGTTCTATTGTGCGCTCTGTGATGTGCTAATTGGAGCATAGGCAAGTGACTGTAAGTGACATGTGACAAACAGCACATTTCCTAGATGCTATAAAAGTTCAGATGCTAGTGCTGTAGAGAGCGAGAGAGAGAGAGAGCAAGAAAGGCAGATTACACTGAATCTGGGTCATTTCACAGCCAAAATGTTGCTTATCTGAATTCTCACACAGCCTGAATTGGGAGTGATTATCCTGTTGAGCTAATTGAATAATTGAGGCTCGCTGGAAATCATTTCCAATGGTCACTGTCATTATCTCTGCGGAAAACATACGCTAATAATCAAACAACAGCGCTGAAGCACGGCGTTGTGGGAATTGAAGTGTGGTGAGACATGCCAATAAGTTTATAATCCGTAGTCCCATTACAAAAAAAAAATCCCATTAAAAAAATCACAGAAAATATAGTTCCAGAGGAGGTAACGCAAAGCTGTACTCGTCCTCATCTGATATTCATTTTGATTGTCTCCATGCAAGATTGATGAGTATCCCTTGGCCGCATGTTTGCACAGGCTACACGATGGATGTGAATCATTCATGTCTTACGAGGTCCTCGCTGGGCTGCTGACACTCCGCCAGGAGATAGAAACCTCATGTGTGATACTACTCCCAGGGAGGCGGGGAGGAGATAGGGTGTCGTTTACTGGGAGTGATGGAGGGTAAGGTTACAGCGGTAATGGAGCAGAGATAGGGGGAGCGTCTACGGTACTGATTCATACGGCAAATTTAATTTCCACCACATGCTGGGATCAGGCTGTGTAGACTACTTTAATGGGACTTTGACTGATAACACTCATTGCCCTCGATGTCACAAGTTCCTAAAAAATGACAGGAATTTATTTTCCTGTCATTTAAAGTAACTGAAAAAGGATTAAATGCAAATAAAGCAGCATAGCACTGACAGCATATTTAACTGCCAGCGCTGTGTGCGTCTCTGGAATAAGAGAAAGTAGTCATAGATACTGATGTCATGTCTGGGAGAGCCTGTTGTCACCTCCTCCATTTACATTATTACTTGCAAGAGCAAAGGAAGAGTTTAAGCCTCTATGTATAGTTCCCTCTTTTGTAAGAACTGCACCATTGGTGGATTGTTTTATGTCAAGTATTTGGGGACTGGTAAGGCTTAGAATTATAGGGGCTTGGCTGCTTTGAAAGGTCTCCTGGTATTCAGTGTAAAATGACACAGTCCAGAGTATTTACTATAGATTTTTATCAGGTTCTGTTCTTTAGTGTGTTTGATTTAATGGAGAAAAATGCTACTAACCACTTACAGGGTAGAGTCGTGGCTTTGTTTACAGACCTGCTAATCAGGTATAATTTCAGAAATTACGAGTGACGAGACGCGGGAGGGCAGACGACAACACGGAGGTTTTCTTTTTTTTTGTTTTTTTTTGAGCGAGTTTCCAGTCACACTCCATACCAGTTGGTGATGGTAATGCACCATTCAGCCAATAAAATTTAAAAAGAAGAAGAAGACAGCGTGGAGGGACTTCTGGGTAGAAGGTCACCCAGCTACTATTGGAGACCGTCGTCTATTTGTCGTGACACGTTTTCAAACCGGCGTTTAAAAGAGACAGGCTACTAATGGAAGACATACAGTATATGACTTTAGAGTTCAGTTCCAATAAGTGTTGAGAGGTGAAGACTTTGTCGTGCTTTTGAAATCTACACCGTTTGTTTAGCAGTTTCAAAATTGGGGAGCTGAATTAAAGAAACTTATTTTTGCCGTTATTGCTTTTATATGACTGTTGCTTGAACTTCTATGTGGAAAACGAACATAAAATGCGCTGTTCTGTATGTTTGCCATTAAACTGGTGAATGTTCATTAAAAACATGGAACTGTGGCTGATATCATTGTGAGAAGATCTCCCTAATATGGTCATCTCAGGCACACAGCTCTGGCTGTGAGCACAGGTGCCCCACGCACCCACTGTTCTGATGTTCAAACCAGTCGGAAGAAAGCTAGATTAATGGAGAGGAAGGGGAAATTAAACAGCTTGCTTCAGACAGAGGATAAACTGAAGACCACCACAGACCAGTATGAAATCAACAATGATTATTTTGAACTGTGAAACAGCAAAGCTACACTAGTAGAGTCCAAGAATACAAATGTGAAATTTTGAATGAGCATACTAGAGCTCCCTCACAGAAACCCTGACGCTCGAAAGAATGTGGCGCTAAACATGCACAAAGATGAATCCTTGTTAACGATATTTCCGTGCTGCCGTGTTGTTTTAAAGATGGTAATTCTGCAAAAAGTCATTGCTTCCTGAATAAAAGTCAACGCTTAATTTGTAAAATCCATAACATGCCAATATTGAAAAAAGAGACTACCAAAGAGGCCTTGGTTCCGCCACTATACATTTATGGCTCAAAGCCATCGAGTTTTCCTTATCATGCTGTGGGCACAATCTGTATCCTGTGCTGACTAAGCCCTTCATTTTTACATCTCTGTGTGCTAACCAAACCTGGACCCATATTTACTGACTATGAAGAGCAAGTAAAAGGAAAGCAATCATTTAACACAAAGTCAGTCGCCTCAATTTGCATAAATGTATGATTCCCCCCCCCCCCCCCCCCCAAAACCCCAAA
>VURO01044764.1:0-12286 GCA_015108175.1 Pelvicachromis taeniatus | reverse complement strand
CTGTACAGTCTATGAGGCAACAAGGCTGGTCATGCTTGACCATTTGACATGTATGCGGTTGTAGGATAACACAACCTCAGTTGTACAGTTTGAAACTTTAAAAAAAAAAAGAGGAAAAGATCCCGCAAAAGTAACTCGGGATCACGCAAAAGTTCATCTTCATTTTTTTTCTCCAATGTCCCTTGCAGGGCTCCGTAAAAGACAGCTTGGTTTAGGGCTGGGTCAACGCGTTGACGTAATCGATTACGTCGATGCGTAAAATACGTTGACGTAAAAAATTGGCATCGATGCGTCATCACTTTTAAAAAAACACATGGCGGCAGCGAGTAGCGGTAACATGTGGACTTAAACCACGCCCCCCGAACACGCAGTTCTACAGTATGGGGATATTTGAACCGAACAGGAAGTGATTCAGTCTTTGCCGGCTTTGTAAGGTGGAAATGGCCGATCATAAAACGACCGTAAGTTTTCAACTTTGTTACTAACGCTGGTTTTTACCCTTTAATTCATCCAGACACCCCCCACGTAGACACACACTCAGAGATAAACACCCAACCTCCGTAAATGCAAAACTCATTTAAGCTGCTTAGCAGTAACATATATCATTAGATTGCCCAGTCCTAGCTTCCTCATTCATTATTGTTTGTTAAATAAACGAAGTGCGACCAAATATTTTAAATGAATCAATTATAGGTTCCTTGAAAAGCCTAGATTCAAACAGATCTAATTTGGCACATCATGTAAACCTATTGAATATTATCTTTTACTGTCAACAGTAGTATGAACCTGGGCACGTGCACACACACACGCACACACACACACACACACCAAGCATACCCCTGTTGTGCAGAGACATTTGGAAGAACACCATCATCAGCACGTCCGCCGTGGCTGACAATGCAAAGAGCAGCTGTGCTTGAGCTGGAGATCAGTGAATCCAGTCTCTTTGTAGATGTATTGTCACCAGAAAAAAATGTTGCAACTTCTTCCTCAGGCAGGCCTATGCTACAATTACTGATGAAAGACCCCATCTGAAGATGACTCTGAGTTAACAAGCAGCCTCAAATGAAAAAGTGCTGTACCGAATTTCAAATAGAAAGTTATTAAAGAGGTAAAGCTGTCAGAGAAGGTATTTGTCCTTGAGCCCAGATACACACACTGCCTGGTGTGTGCATGCAGCCCATGGTAAGATATCTCATCGTGAAAAACAGACAACTTTTTACACTGATTTAAAAAGAATCTGACTCTAGTATTGTCTGTCATTAAATATATGTGCATTCAGTTTTCATTAGCGTCGTGTAGTATAGTGTAGTACATGAAAGTTAAAACGGTAGCATAATTGGAAAAACGTCTTTACTACCTGCACTGTTTACCCAATACATTATGAAAAATACACATTCCTCCATTTTAATACATTTGTTACAGACTCATGCATACATGGATGGATGTTTGTATGGAAATTAAATACATGATAAAGAAATTCATTTACAGTACAGCTTACCAAACGATCCTCTGAGGAAACACACAAGTACATAATTGGTGGAGGGAACCTGGATCTGGATTTGGGGGAAGATACTTTCATTTATAGATTTAAAAAAAAATCTTTAATTTTAATGTATAGTGTGGGTCACTCTTAGACCAAAAAAGAAAGATTCTGTGTGTCAAATGGGGTTGCTGTGGCTCGGTAGACAGAGGTGGGGATACAGTACAAAAGTACGACATAAGAACCACTTTTGTACAATTCACCACATGGACTTTGAAGTTTTAAGCTACGTTTGGGTTACATGACTTAATCACAGGGACAGTTTATCAGCTAAGCTTTAACCCCTTATTAAATTATTTTTCAGCTGGAATCAAATAGAGGCCGAATAGCAATTTTTAGAATATCAGCAACTTAAATCTATAATAAAAAAAGAAATTCAAACCTAATCAAGTTGAAGTACACACACACCGTCAGGTGTGGTACAATTTCTTACACTTAAAACCCAAAATTGTCTAAAATATACAAAACACTTTCTAAAATAGATCAATCACCATCTCTTCCTATTACAAAATGGGAAGCAGATTTATGAGTCAGCTTAGACCAAACTGGTCTCAGGTCTGTTTAACAACCTTTCAGTTGATTAGAAATCCCAGTCTACAATGAATACAATACAACATACTACACAGAGTGCACTATACAGGTCAGCTGATGTTCATGATGGGTTTTACATCTTCTAACAACTCCTCACACTGTCAAGGCACCACACCTGACAATTACTCTGTGGTTCTGTCCACCAGTCCAGAGGTTTTAGTGCTGGATATGTGAAGACGTATCAAAGTGTGTGAAATGTAACATTCCAGCCTCCCCTCTAGTTTGCTTGTTGGGCAACTTGGATGATGTCTCTATATGAATACAGCCCACATGGTTCTCACCGCCCTGGCACAGCTTCTGCCACCACATTGGATCAATCCCTCTGGGCTCCTCTGATTGGCTCCATCTATAGTGGGGGTGAGTGGGCTGTGGTTTTGTCCTGCCTTCACTATTGCGGTTGATGTGGGGGTAGGTATGGGCTTGGGGCATCTGGGGATTCCCTCGGGACATTTTTCCTGGAGGGCTCAACCCGGGGTCTGTGGTCATGACCTGGGGTTGGGGCTCTGGTGGCTCTTGGGTGGTGTTTTCCTGGTGGCTGAGTGCAGCAGGGCTGGGGGAGGGTCTGTGCTGGCGGATGTGGGCTATTGGCCTGGTGGTCTAGCTGCCCCTGGATGGGTCCAGGGCGGGATTTTGGTTCTGGGGTTGCTTCGCCCCTGGACTGGGTCTCTGGCCCTTGGGCTCTACCTGTGTGTCTATTGTCTATGTAGTCTGGGAGATGTGAATGATTTGGTGGGTGTAGTTTCCTATGGCTCTGGCTCCCCACCCCCACTATCAGATAGCTATATGGAGAAACCTGAATACAAGAACGCTCCCGCACACAGATGTACACTGGGGTGTCCACAGACACACACTATATCGTCCTTGGCTACTGCCTCCAAGCATACCGTGCGTGTGTTGTGGCGTGCTGCTTATACTTGTCTAGGTTGTTGCTGTGGTCTTCCTACTATGTTGTTCTCTTTTTTCTTGTTTTTTTCTTGCACCGCCGGTGATCCAGCAGATTGTTTAGTGGCTTTTTTCATTGCCCCCTCTGTTTTTCTTTCTCACTCCTTTTCTTGAAATTCTCTTGTCTCAACTTTCCTTTTCCTATCGCCCAGTCATGTCTGTTCTGTTTGTAATAGCTTAAAAGGAAGAAGAAGAAGAAGGATCAATGGCAAAGACACATTGATCCACTTGGAAAAATAAATCCATTGGCCATTTTCCTTTTCCTTTCCTTGACGTTGTAGTTCAGGACGCCATCTGTGGTTCCAGCAGCAGTGACAAAACGGTTCAGGCGGCTGACCAGGCAGGGAGCGACAACATCGAAACACTTCTGGTGGCCGACCGCGGGTCTGGCAGTGGCAATGTGGCAGTTCACCGTGGGCATGTCAGGTCCACACAGTGCACTGACCTCCGACTCGGGTTGAGCAGGTCCCTCCATCATGGTGACCTCAGACTGCGACGTGGCAAGACCTGATGGCAGTGTTGAAGCCCCAGGCGGCTGAGCAAGTGTTTGATCTTGCGGTTGGACATGAGGCGCTGAGTCAGCAGGTGCAGAGACACTTCAGTGACACACTCCGTTCCCAACACCTAGTGGGAAAACACACATCAGTCGAACTGGCAAGCAACACACACAAAGTTTTCACTAGGTAACCGAGGCTGTAGTGACGAGTGACCTCAACAGTACAGTGCGACTGAAGCTTAGCCACATGGTTAAATGGAGGGGCCGCTAGCGAAGGTAATCAGCTGCAGCTTGGTGATGGCTGATGAGCAGCAGGTGTGGCTGCCTCCAGCACAGGAACTCTCCTTCTAGAAACACACACACACACACACACACACACACGCACAAAGAGGGGACCGGGAGAGAAGCCAAGACAAAATACACAACAACGGAGTATTCCCACTAAGACACACAAGCAGGATCATTGCCAGCCCAAGATAAACCCCAAAAAACACATGAGCCCTGGGCCCCCAGACCCACACCCCTGAAAGAATCAGTACCTGTATATTATTATAACATTATTCAAAGGGTTCTTATAGTAACCTATAAGAATTATAGTAATTCTTATAGGTTACTATAGCCTTATAAAGTAACAGCTCCTTGGGACCTATTTTTCCAGGCCATCAAATTTGAACCCAGTTAGTTACCAAGTGCACAGATTTGATAACTGCTGATAACTGATAATAGTATAAATCTTAACTGACATGCATTGTGTAATTTCTGAAAAATAATATGGAGTAACACTGAAAAAAAACCATACAAAATTGTCCACGTCCACTAGTTTCAAAATGACACACAAAAAACAAAGTTAAAAATGGAAATCACAGGCTGAAATCACTCAGACAGTCAGATAAAAGTTTATTAATCCCTCGGGTGGGTTCCTCCGGGAAATTCAGTTGTCATAATTCATGTCGTAATGTGGTTCAAGAATGTTGAAGCCCTCTCACACATAGGCATCCTCCTTATGAGATGATACATCTCTCCGAAGATCTACAGACCATCACAGATCCAGTCTGGTCCAGGTGGATGATGTTGCAGGCATCAAAGTGTTTGATGCCTGCAACTTTTCAACCAAAGCAGGTGAAATGAACAACAAACAAACAACTGCATTTGTACTGCGCTTTTTCTTAGTCATTAAGGACCCAAAGCGCTTTACACTACATTCACTCATTCACGGCAAGCTACATTGTAGCCACAGCTGGGACGCACTGACAGAGGCGAGGCTGCCACCGGGCCCTCTGACCAGTAGGCAAACATGGGGTTAGTATCTTGCCCAAGGATACTTGGCATATAGACTGGAGGAGCCTGGGATCGAACCACCGACCTTCCGGTGAGGAAGTGACCCGCTCTACCACCTGAGCTACAGCCACCCTGTGAATTTGGAATAGTTTATAATTCCTAGCTGTCCTTTTACTGATATGGACTGTGATAGTTGCGTGTTCCCAAATTGTGTTTTTCAGTGTATTTTTTATGCATTTACATTTCAGATAAAAGTTTGAGTGAATTTCATAAAATCTATACTGCATAATAAGAATGTTCTACATAGCTGTTCAGATTTTTTTTGTTTGATCGGAGTAAAAGCCCCAACACTCGATGTCAGCCTATGCATGGAAGCATTTGTTGGAATTTTAGGCTTTAACTTTTAGTATAACTGAAATTCTGCATGTTACTTTGTCACTTTTTGGAGAAAGAAGGGATAAACCTTCATCAATACGTGCTGCCATAAAGGAGAACTAGTTTTTATCAAATGATAAACTGAGACATTTATGGAAGGTTCTTTAAACCTTTCATGTATGCCATGAAACACGACTGTTTAACTGTTCAGCTACTTGCCTGCCAAGCACTCCTTTAATTTATTGTAGTTAAACACTGAAAAGCTGGTACATGAGACATAAACAGCCCTCAAGGAATAGAAGCAACAGCAGCCATAACCTCCAGTTGACCCTCCTCTCTCACTCTCTCTCTCTCACCACCTACTCTTCCAGCACACTGCATGTGCATGACTTCTGGCATCCCAGTCTCAGAGAATGACTGAAGTATGAATCATTGCCTTGCTGAGAAATTGAGATGTATCTTCACCTGTGTGGGCAGAGAGGGGAAAAAAAGCCCCGTAAACCTCAGCAAGGAGATTACTCGCTGTATTAAATTAGCTCACTCAATCAGGAATTTTAGTTCTGCTTTTTAAAAAGCATTCGTCTGTCATTGAAAAAAACAATCTGTTCTCATTTCCAGGGTGTCAGATAAGACTGTTTTGTCACATACAAATAGTTATGAGGGGTTGCAGAGCAGAAAAACGTCCAATGGGCCAATTTCAAATTAGGGCAACAGTTCTTCCTCTTTATTTCATTGCAAATGTCACTGGTGAATAAAAAACATTAAATAGAAAGTACATTGGTATAAATTAACTTCCCTTCAAAGGAAGTTAATATGTGGTAAGAGACACCAGTCTCTACAAACTGGATGCCAGGTAAAATAGCCACTCGTCAAATTTAAATTTATTTTTTTTTCTGGATAAGGGTCACTATCAAACTGCAAGCATTTCATTTATGCAGAAAACATTGTGTGGATGCACTCACCTCAACTATGATCCTCTAACTTGATTTAATACGCTGTTCCATAAACATAACTGATAATAATATTCTGGTGCATATGAATGAAGTCTTTTCTTTTAGAACGGAAAAGAAAAGCGACAGAGAGAAAATGTGCTTTTTTTCATTTCCTGCTGGAAAAAAAAAGCAAGCAAAAAGGAAAATGGCAAAAAGCCATAGCCCTGCCCCCCCAGGACATGAAATAGTCATGGACGAGATCCAGGCCCCACACATCTAGAGCCCCCCCGCGGCGGCCGCCTTCGCCAGAGTGGACTGAGCCTTGAGACCCAAGATCTGAGGGCCCTCCACCCCCTCCACGGGCCAGGTCCCGCAAAACAGCCGCCAGGCGTGAGCAAGTACATACCCGAGCACCCGACCTGACACAGACACACACATGCATTCCCACTCTCACACACTCATATACAAATAGCACTCACCCAACATGGTGACACAAAGAAATGAACACTGTAAAGTCACTCACACTCCCCAAACATACTCTATACCCCAGGTCCAGGAACCATCACTCCCAGAGGAGCAATACGCCCCCAGACCCAGGAGATGTTTCCCTTTACTCTGTGGTGGGGGTCAGCTCCCCTGCTGATCCTGGTAGGCATCCCTGTTCCCTGGAGTCCACCAAGGGCAGGAAACCTGGGCCCCTCCAGACAGAGCCCAGGGCGGCTCACTTGACCCCACCGCAGAGGAAAACTACACTCATCCTAATATTCAATCAACTTGCAGAACACATAAGACAATAAGACAGTTTGAGTTCATCCTCCACCTCTGCGTTATCCCCCCACCTGCAGAGTAGACTCATCAGGAACAGAGACCAGCTGCAAACGATGGTAACAACCTCCTTGCCAGCTGAAGACGCCCCCAGTTCCATCAATGCACCAGAGGCCCCCCGCACCAGGGCTGGGCCCCAGTGCACGCATGCACCCACTCACCAACCAGGACCCAAGCCCCCAAGGCTCAGCCAGAACCCCAGCCCAAGGCGGAGCATCCCCAGAACCCCAAATCCCCAAGCCTGCCCCAGACCTATATCTCAGCAGCTAGGCTACCAGGTTGGTAACATACGTCCTGCAGAACCTCCCCCAGCCCTGCTGTAAGCATCCGGCAGAAGAACACCACCCAAGAGCCACCAGAGCCCCATCCAGGTCATGACCACAGCCCCTAAAGAAACCCGTCCCTAGGGAATCCCCTGACACCCCAAGGCTATATCCTCCCCCACATAAACTACAACAACAAAGGCAGAACAAAACTACGACTTCCCACCCCCACCAGGTGATGGAGCCAATCAAAGGAGCCCAGAGTAATTATTCTAATCTGGTGGAAAAGGCTGTATCAAGACTAATATGATCTATCAGGTGGTCTTTATATTGGTTAGAATTCAAATTATTTTTTAGGACAGTTTTCTTGGCAATGCATAGGGCGGTGAGAACCATGTGGGCGGTATTTATCTCTGTTGTGACATCATCCAAGTTGCCCAAAAAGCAAACTAGAGGGGAGGCTGGAATGTTACATTTCACACACTTTGATACGTCTTCACATATCCAGCACTAAAACCTCTGGACTGGTGGACAGAGCCAAAGAGCGTTGATGTAATTGTCAGGTGTGGTGCCTTGACAGTGTGAGGAGTTGTTAGCAGATGTAAAACCCATCATGAACATCAGCTGACCTGTATAGTGCACTCTGAGTAGTATGTTGTATTGTATTAATTGTAGACTGGGATTTCTAATCAACTGAAATGTTTTTAAACATATCTGAGACCAGACGTTTTGGTCTAAGCTGACTGATGGATCTATTTCCCATCTTGCAATAGCAACTTTTGGAGAGTGTTCTGTATATTTTAGACAGTTATTTGGGGGTTTTAAGATTAGGAATTGTACCACCATTGATGGTGTTTGTTATTCAATTTGATTAGGATTAAATTTCTTCTTTACTGTAGATTTAATATTCTATTTAATATTATAACTGAAGCTTGAAAAAGCAGTTTATTTAATTCTATGCTACCATTCACTTTTTTCCCACCAAGTCTCTGGCGTCTGATGTCACCTACAGTATTCTCTGTCAATTACATTTCCCGTCACTTCCCTCACTTCCCTTCAGCCTGTCCCACTTACCTGCAGCACATCCAAAAAATGGCCATTGTTGCTATATAACACTGTGTGTGTCTTCTTGGGTTAACCTTGGTTGGACCTTTGAGTGGTCCTGGTGCTGGAGAAATTGTCTCTCAACTCAGAGAAACTGGACTACAATGTAATCAACCATTCTCTATCATGTCAAGACTATCATTCCCCAAGCAGATACAGCTGTTCCTGCGGTAGCATAAAATGACAGTTAAGCAAGATGCAATTAAAGCCCTGCCAGATGCCAAGGCCAGCTGCCAATTAGTTAGAAGTTCTACTATTAAATGATTAAATATTTCAGAGCAATCTGAACTGCAAATGACCTCAAAGGCATGGTTCTCACGGTGTCGTGCTGCACTGTGCTCATCATAGTGCAGCAAATGAACTACTTGATGCCAGGTTCATACAGTAGAACCTGATGAAACAGACTTGTTTAGTCAAGGAGACCACTGCACAGAATTCTGAGAGAGAAGCACCTTGCCATGAAGCCCGTGAGGTGGAGAGACCCCTTCCACACACACCCTTGCAAGAGCTGACGTGCCTGCCATTTTATATGGCTTTTGGATGACCTCAATGATCCAATGAGAGACTGTTGTCTTAGTGACTGGTTACCCCAAGCAATTAGCTCTAAAGAAGGTACTCTGTATTGCAAAAAGTATGCACTCACCCATCCAAATCACTGAATTCAAGTGTTCCAATCACTCCCAAGGGTGGGTGACTTTGATGAAATTTCCAATGACAAAATAATGTGGGGGCAGTTTGGAGCCACTTGGACCATCTGCAAGAGGGGCTGAAGGAGAACAAAGGAAGGGAAGGTATACAGTAGATATCCCAGACATTCTGTACCCTGCCTGGGGGCGGGGGTTGCTGGAAGTTCAGAGCTGGGCTGACTGCATCCCAGGGTTGCTGCTGGTTCAGGGGGACAGCTGTTAATCCACAATTCTGAGGGTGGGGTTCCACCTATATATTTGATTACCATGGATGACTGAGAACCTACATAGATGATGTGGATGGATGTTTGTATCTTCTTGCACAGTTTCTCACCACAATCACGACTTTGCATGGCAGAGGTCGTAGATATCAGTTGAACTCCCTTAGGTCCAAAACACCTTCTTGGGAATGAGGAAATAAGGTGTGTGGAACCGAGCTGCTAATGGCCTATCACCTCCCTGATTGCCTTCATTGCAAAGGAGAATAGAGATCTCGGTAGGAACCTGCCTGTATTAAATATCTGTTACCACCAAAAGGGTGGCTGACCCCATCACTGGTAATTGACATAGGAACTGTAAATGATAAAAGCCTCCCAGGACAGCTGAATCCCATAGCAGTACCTAGAGACAGACTGAAGAGACTGAACCGGGAGTCCCCGAGACCCCAGTTACCCCGGGAGGTAGCAAGGACAGATTGTGCTTCTGGGGCCCAGAACCCTTAATTTTCTGTTGGCTGTGTTTAGCCTCGTCTTTGACGCTAAGGTTGCGTGAAGCCAACATTTCCCAGTTGTGATGGTCCACCCTGTTGCATCACTGGGACACACTCCCCATGGCCTTGCCTTCCCAGCGCATGGCTAACATGGACCTCCTAAGTCTGCCACAACATCGAGCTTGAGTCCAGGTCACACATGGAAGACGGGACCACATTCAGAAGACGTGGTCTTCTCCCTGAGGTGGGCGAGCGATTCCTGCTGGTTGCCACTGCCTGTTCCTTCATTAGCTTCACCATGAAGGTTGAGATCTGCAGTAACTCTCAGATAGATCAGAGACCTCCCCAAAGATGTTTAACCAGACTTTTGGAGCTGGTAGAGGGCCAGACTAGCACCTGTACTCCAGATCAGGAAGTAGTCACATGGCCAATTTGAGACGCAGCCTCACTTAGTCTCCATTTCAACTTTTGTTGAAAGTATTCCGAACTATAAACCGGTTTTTAAATTGTATTGGTAGGCAAGTAAAACCACAGTTATGATAAATAATTTACACCATGCCTTTTCTTGAATACAGTCATCACATTTTAGTTCAGGAGAAAACAGTAAAAACTGGATTTTCTAAGGACAATGATTGTAAGCAGAAAGTTTTTGTGAGAGAAAAAAAAGAAAAGAACGTGTCATTTGCTATTGGTGGAAAATGCAGGATGTCATCCAATCAAAAAGTGATATGCCAACATGTGGTATATGGTTACTTAGGAAGATGGGGAAGTTGTGGGAGTAGTAGTAGTGTGTGAGAGAGACACACAGATTTTTGAGATGTTAGAGATTTGTAACTGTCTTGTTGTAGCTTGAATGTGCTAATATGCTTTTTTTTGTATGATCTGGCACCCACGTGGCCACAGTTTGTACTTGTGAAGCTTGCTATGCACAACTAGTTTGGTGCAAGTGTGCAGTAGAGGTGAAGCCTTTGCCCACGTATGTCTGTACGTTTCCATGGCATATTATAACCTTACTATTTGATTTATGATACATTTGTAATATGAGTATACCGAGTTACTATTTCAGCTTTGTATATCCATTTGTATGCTAGCGAATATATAGTAGCATGTGTTTGCTAATTTGTTATGAGGAATAATGCTAGTTCACTAAAGGTTATGTTTAATTGATGATTTATGTTGTTGCTGTTTCTTGATCCGTTTTTGTGTTTATTTAGTTTTACAAAAAAAAGAAGAGAAAGAAGAGACAAAGAGGAAAATGGATAAAAGATACCATGTTTAAGCAACTCAAAGTAACATACCATTGTAAACTGCAGGTGTAGACTACAGTAAAGAAGAATCTGAGTTGAAAGCATTCTCTTCTTCTGATTCTGTTCACTGCCCGTCTAACTGGATAATCTGGTGAGGACAGCACAGTGACCTTTGGATTGTTTCAAATGTATAGTAGTGTTGTTTTGTTGGCAGCCAGGTGAGCACCCAAATAGCACTAGTTCATGATGAGCGGCAGACAGCTGTGGGTTCAGAGAGAATTCTGTCTGACTTTGTTCACTCACCTGTGAAACTCACCTGCCTTGTCTCATGAAATTCTCTGTTCAAACTCCTTTGACAAGGCAGTGAGAGAAATACAAAAAACAGGAATTATTACATGGCACAGGAAATAATTTCATCCCACCCAGCCACACTGCCTTCTGATAAGCAGATGACTTGCATGAAGAACACCTCCACTCAAAGGGTGGAGACCTTCCTACCAATTCACCTGAAGAGGAAAAACTACAGCCAACCATTCAATGTTGGACGGGAAAAAACAAAGTTTGGAAAGTTGCTATACTACAATGTGGGCCTGGTGATTCCTACTGACATGCACACACTCACAGGAGAGTCATTCACTTCTTATAGACACAATTTTCACAGGTTTTTCACAGGAACCACAGTGTCATTGTCAAAGTCTGTGCTGCTCATCAGTATTTCAAACTTTATTTACGTTTACATTCTGATCCAATATTTGTTGTTTTCAAAAATGCTATGTATAAGTAATGTGTGGTTTTTCCCACATTTCTAACATGTCAATTTATTTTGTTGTGATTTGTTGTCAGCCAGACCCATGTTTGCTTTGGATGACAAATTTATTTAAGGCGGAGTGATTTATGTAAGTCTGGGTTGGTACGTGTAGGTCTTACTTGCCGGATCTTCTTTTCATTGATATTGCTGTTATGACTGATGAAGCCGAGCTGGTGAGTTCCTGTGTTAACTAAATAACATGTTAAAGTTATAAATATGACTATTACCAAACTGTACTGTCATTAATAGGGTTGGTTTGTTAATGTTGTATGGTTGTTTTATTTTGTGACTTTCAGTTGATTACCTGGCTCCTGTAGAGGCACAGTTACTGTACTGGTGTTAGCTTACGTTTGTGCAATAAAGCTTGTAAAAAGACAGCTAACTGATGTCCGAGCCTGACACAGTTTCATCGGTTAAAACACACCCTTACGGTGGGAGTTTACTGAGTTAAAGGTAGTTAACTTGGTAAAAACCGTACAATGTAATA
>VURO01044761.1:0-23942 GCA_015108175.1 Pelvicachromis taeniatus | reverse complement strand
CAGAGACACACACACTGGCGTCAGGTTTTGCGGACACTGTTTTTATTATGGCAACACAAACTGCGGTTTCAGCTACAGCTCAGGACGCAGCCACTCCTGCCTCGTAGCCACACACCTCCCGACTGCCTGGCCGTTACTGTTGTGAAAGAGCAGACACATAGTTCATTAGTCAGCTGGCTAGGCACACCTGTTCACGCACCTCCGGTACCGCATCAGGCCAAAGACCACACCTCCGCCGCGCAGCTGATTGCACCTCCGCTGTCATAATTATCTCGTTATCACGAGAAAACGGTTTTGTTTTCTCGTGATAACGAGTTATTTATCTCGTTATCACGAGAAAACCGCACAACGTTTTCTCGTGATAACGAGATAAATAAGTCATTATCACGAGAAAACGAATCCGTTTTCTCGTGATAACGAGATAAAAATATTATTAACGGATACGGCCGCTCTCGGCTTCCGTACGGGGCAAAATATGCCAACTCCACACAGAAAGGCCCCGGCCTGATGGTGGAGTTGAACTCAAAAGAAGAAAAAGTGGAACTGCTTGCTGTGAGGCAACAGTGCTGCCCCGTGCACACAGTACCACAATAAACAATTTAACGTGGTTTGATTGAAAAACCAGCTGAAAGAACATAAGATACAGATTTACAGATAATGTTAGGATATGTAAAGTGTATCTGTATTTTTGAAAGGTTTTCATTTCGACGTGAACACACCACATCACACCTTGTAACAGAAGGGCAACTCCGTCATGCTTTAAGTCTGGTTTCTATTGATTTCTTTTGTTTTTTTTAATCCATTTTTAAAAAAATCTATTGTTGGCTCTTGTAAAGCACTATATGAATAAAGTGTTTCTTATTTACTATCATGTCCAGTCATGATATCACCTGGGCCAAATTCTCTGAGGAATGTTTCCAGCACCTTGTTGAGTCCACCGTGAGAAGTTAAAGTAACCCTGAGTCCAACCCAGTACTAGCAACCTAAACACCAAGATGGGGAATAAAACTTCTACTTGTGTTATCAAGCTTCATGCAACACATTGTAAAATAACAGCAACATTTTATTTTGATGGTTTAAAAACATCCATAGTTGCAGAGCTATGTTGAGGATGATATGTGTGAAATGAAAGCTGTAGTTGCAGTGATAATGAAAGCAATCTAACTGCTGTCATTGGAATTGATCCCACTGGTCGATTATCTGGTTTCCACCAGCAGATGTCCCTGCAGAGATAAAATTACTCACGTGCCAGCACTGACTATTATGGGTGTCATGTACTGGCTAATACTTTATCACAGCCACATTTTAAGATAAAAATGGGTCATTTCAGTGAATGAGGCATGTTTTTACCTTTGTCTGTGAACTTGTTAAAATCATACTGAACAAATAAAAAAAATATATAATTTCACATAAAGATGCATGGTGCCTTAGGTGTTCTCTGTGTTTATACTTACTCAGAATATTTAGCAAGTTTTCCTGGACTTGTTGTTTTTTGTACTTCTTCCAGCCACACTGAAAAGCACCCATCAGGCCCGTCTTCTCCTTTTGCAAACTGCTACAGTTGTTACATCAGCATTACAAAAAAGATAAGATAAAAATGGGGCATTTCAGTGAATGAGCATGACCACAAAAAATGTTTGCATTATTTTAAACCACACTTATCCACAGCGCAACAGACAATAAATGGTAAATGGCCTGCATTTATATAGCGCTTTTACTTAGTCCCTAAGGTACAGACCCCAAAGCGCTTTACACTACAATCAGTCATTCACACACTGGTGATGATGGCAAGCTACATTGCAGCCACAGCTGCCCTGGGGCGCACTGACAGAGGCTGCACTTTGACAGTTTGCAGCTGTGAAACCAGTCAGGAAGTGGCATTCAACTTCTTTTTTTATCACGAGGCTGTCAGTGCGGGAGACACTAGCGCCACCGGGCCCTCTGTCGGTTAGTAACATGGGGTTTGTATCTTGCCCAAGGATACTTGGCATGTAGACTGGAGGAGCCTGGGATTGAACCACCGGTGAGGAGGTGACCCGCTCTACCACCTGAGCTACAGCCACCATGCTAGTTCTTCTGTGAGGCTGTACTTACAAACCCAGCAGTGCTTGGAGCTATATGCTAAAACCAGCATTAGCTAAACAGGAATGATTTGTATCTGTATGTCAAAATCAAAGGCAACCTTTAAAAAAACAACAATTGTTTTAACTGACTACAAGATGTTAGCGTTTTAACCCAGTTTGTTGTTTGTACAAGAAGAATGCACTTTGACAGTCAGGAAGTGGCATTCAACTTCTTTTTTTATCACAAATATTACTTTAGTGCATTACTCAAGCTTTTGCCTTTCATTATGTTCTTGTTCCCATTGCTTTTCTTGTGCTTCCTGGTGTGTACTTATCCTCTGCATGCATCTATTTCCAGCATGTCTTTGTACTTTCTGATGTTTGACAAGCAAGCTTGCTTTTCCCTGGAAGGCATCTCCATCTGTCAGCAATTTCACACACGCTACTGTGGTCACAAAATTCACCTGATGTTTTTTCTCTATTTTTCAGTTTCACACTGGCACTCTCTACCGAAAAACAAGGAAACAATTACAAAATGTTATTCAACGTTTTGCATAATGGCGACAAAATCTTATTTATCCTGATCTGTGCATCCATCCATCCATCCATCTTCTTCCTCTTACCCGGGGACGAGTCGCATCGGCAGCAGCCTAAGCAGACATGCCCAGACCTCCCTTTCCCTGGCCACCCCCTCCAACCATGGTGTTCCCAGGGTGTTCCCAGGTGTTCCCAGGCAACCTGAGAGATATAATCTCTCCAGCGTTCCCTGGGTCTACCCTGGGATCCTCCTCTCAGTGGGATGTGCTTGGAACATATCGCCCAGGAGGCTTCCTTGTCAGATGCCCGAAATACCTCAACAGGCTTCTTTTGATGTGGAGGAGCAGCGGCTCTACTCTGAGCCCCCCGGATGAGTGAACTTCTCACCCCATCTATAAGGGAGAGGCCAGCCAACCTTCGGGGAAAGCCCATTTCCGCCGCATGTATCCGCAATCTCATTCTTTTCGTCACTACCCACAGCTTGTGACCATAGGTGAGGGTAGGGACCTAGATTGACCGGTAAATTGAGAGCTTTGCTTTTACACTCAGCTCTCTCTTCATCACGATGGACCGGTACAGCAACCGCATCACTGCAGCCGCAGCACCAATCTGTCTGTCGATCTCCCGTTCCCTTCTCCCATCACTGGTGAACAAGACCCTGACCCAGAGTGGGCACTCCACCCTTTTCCGGCTGAGGACCATAGCCTCAGATTTGGAGGAACTAGAAATTCTGTCAATAAAAATAACAAACAGAACCCATGACAAAGGGCAGCCCTGGCGGAGTCCATCACCCACCGGGAACAAGTCCGACTTATTGCTGGCTATGCAGACCAAGCTCGTGCAATACTTGTATAAGGATTGCATGACCCATAACGATGGGCCAGACACCCCATACTCCAAAACACCTCCCACAGGACACCCCAAGGGACATGATCAAATGCCTTCTCCAGGTCCACAAAACACATGTAGACTGGTTGAGTAAACTCTCATGCACCCATGAGAGGATACAGAGCTGGTCCAGAGTTCCACGACCAGGACGAAAATTGCATTGTTCCTCCTGTATCCGAGATTCGACTAACGGATGGATTCTCGTTTCCAGCACCCTGGCATAGAATTTCCCAGGGAGGCTGAGGAGTGTGATCCCCTTATAGTTGAAACATACCCGTCGGCCCCCTTTCTTAAAGATGGAAACCACCAGCCACTGCCGGAGCTGCGTTCTGCTTGGCATGCTTTGTTTTGGCTGCCTCCAAAGTCCTACAGGCTAACCAAGCCCGATAGGTCTCCTTCTTCAGCCTGGTGGCTCCCTTCACCTCTGGTGTCCACTATTTGGTTTGGGGGTTACCACCACAACACCTTGTGGCTACAGGTCAGTGCAGTGGCTTTGGTAATGGACATGCTGAACATGGTTAATTCGGACTCAATGTCCCCAGTCTTCCTCGGAATGCTGTTGAAGCTCTGCCGGAGTTGTGTGTTGAAGATCTCGCGGACTGGGGCCTCTGCCAGGCGTTCCTAGCAAACCCTTACTATACATTGCGCCAGGTCTGTCCAGCATCCTCCTCCGCCACCTGATCCAAACCAGGTGGTTATCAGTTGACAGCTCAGCTACTCTCTTTACCCGAGTGTCCAGAACATATAGTGATATGATTACAAGTGATATGGTTACAAAATCAATTATCGACCTGCAGCCTAGGGTGTTCTGGTGCTAGATCCACTTATGGACACTTATGTTTGAACATGGTGTTTGTTATGGACAAACTGCAGTTTGTACAAAAGTTCAACAACAAAACACTGCTCAGGTTCAGATCCAGGAGGCTGTCCCTCCCAATCATAGCCTTCCAGGTCTCACTGCTATTGCCCACATGAGCGTTAAAGTCTCTCAAAGGACAACAGAGTCCCCAGGTGGAGCACCCTCAAGCACCCTGCCCAGGGACTCCAAGAAGGCTGGGTACTCTGAACTGCCACCCGGCGCATAAGCGCAGATGACAGTCAGGACCCGTTTCCCGACCTGAAGGCATAGGGAGAAACCGGGAGAAACCCCAACTTACAGGCAGCAAGCCGAGGGGATCCTGGGATACCCACCCCAGACCGTCGCCTCTCACCAATTCCAGACTGAGACAGAGTCCAGCCCCTCTCCAGGAGAATGATTCCAGAGCCCAAGCTATGCATTGAGGTGAGCCCAACTATATCTAGTCGGTACCTCCTAAGCCTCATGCACTAACTCAGGCTCCTTCCCCACCAGAGAGGTGATGTTCCATGTCCATGTCCTCGTGGTAGCCGGGGATCAGTATGCCAGGGCCTCCACTCCTGGCCGCTGCACACATTACACCTGACTCCTACTCACAGGGGTCTTATGAATCGTTCTTTGTCTGGTCCCTCACCTAAGACCAATTTGCCATGGGAGACCCTCCACCACGATAAGGTAGCGATTCGCGGAGGGGTGCATGCTTAATCTGACATGCAAAAATAATGCATCACAATCACCTCCTATCTGCAATCATTGTAGACGTTGCATGGTGGGGAGTATTTCTTTGTTTGGTCACTGAATCTTAACATCAGTAATATAACATGCCCTTTTCCTGGTATAGTAAAAAGACCAGTGTTTAATTTAACAAGTTCCCAGTTTTCATACTATCACCATGTTTAAGACTAGGGTCAATCTTCTCATGTAACTCTCTGCAAGAACACTAATAAGATTAGCTCTCAATTGTTTAAAAGCATTCCTGTAGCATGTATATAAGTCACTACAGTGCATGGAGCAAAGATATGATAAAAAAAAATCAAAAGAATGTCATAAGAAACCAATCTGCAACTAGTATAACGAGGCTGTTTCCCATGACTTTGAGAACAGAAGTTCTTAATTTAAAAATCCAAGCATATCTGTAACCTGTCTTTCAGGAAGGTAGCTTCCCATGGCTCCCCAGGGCCTCCTCTATCATAACGTATGTAAATTATTTCAAGTTTTCATGTTCAAAGGTGGTGCACCTGGCCTACACCAGCAGCTCTCAATGCTTTTTTAATTTATATAATGACAATTTTGTTGCAGGGATGGATCTAGAGAAATTTTCTTAGGGCATGAGGGTGGCCACCCTTCACAAGACCAATTTTTCTTTAACATTACCCCAAAGAATATGGCTTGATGAAAGTTTGGACATGAACCCAATGGACAAGGGCTTAGTGTCAGCTATAAATGGCAAGATTCAGGGTTCAGTGTCTCCATCACTTAATTTGAAAAATCAATGGGAAGGAGAACTGGGGGAAGTCATTACAGATGAAACATGGTAGGCTGCAATCACAAGGATTCATTCCTCATCCATCTGCATCAGACATGGCCTGCTACAATTTAAGGTACTGCATAGGTTGCATTTATGACCAAAAAGAACATAAGTCTAACTTAACATTCACACTTTTTTTTATTAGAAATAATCAAAACTGTTATATGCTTAGCTTTACACAAAAGGCCAGAAATCTGCACTGTCATGAACACATTTTTCACCAAAAATTTAAACCCAATTTTTCATGATTTATTGGGTCAACTGTGTGGGGTCCAGGATATAACTAGCCATTTTTGACTAGTTTAATTTTACCGTTGTATTTCACTGTTACATTTTTTTTGGTCTTGCCTTATTTGGTATCATTCTTTGCAGCACAATCTCACATGTCTGAATTTACAGTTATGTTTTAATTGACAAACTGTATTAACATAATTTATCTGAAATCACACACAAAAACCAAAAACTGAGTACGGAAAAAGTTTTTTTTTAACTGTAAAAACCACAAACACATTTAGTGAATTATTTTCATAATCTGAAATGGAAATATAAATTCTACATTTTAAAAACTTATGCACACATTTTGTAAACAATTAAGTTATATACAACTATTTACCTAAAAGTGCAGTCACTGCATCTGGCGTGTTTTGCACAACCACTAAAGTATACTACTAAAATGAAAATTAGTAAATATCGTCCTTTCTCTCTCTCTCTCTCTCTCGCTACATCATCCCAAAACTCAAAACTGTTCCTAAACAACCAAATCCCACGTGTTGCCACATCATTTTTATTGGTCAACATGGTACCCTTTTCCACCAATAGCAAAGGGTGGCATTTTTTCTTTATTTTGCGCTGTCTGTAGAAAATACAGTTTTTACAGTTTCTTCCCACAAAAAGAAATTAACAATAATATTTAAAAAAAAAAAATTCTTATCATAACTATGGTTTTAGTGGCAATAAAATGTAAAAACTGGCATATTGTTTGAAGTCAACACAAGCTGAAATAGAGACTCAGCATGGCTGCAGCTTGTACCTATGTCAGAGGGTAAATAACACTCACCTTCATTCCATTTCTAGAGTGGCGCAATCAGCCACCTGTGTTGAAATCACCATGGTGTTGATTCACAATGCTTATGACTGTGTGCTCTGGCACAATCATAAGCATCGGTTTCTACTGGCAACAACAAATAAAGCCATTTGCTTTATGGGCTGAAGCATTTTTTAGTGGTGGAGGGGGGGTAACACTTATTAAATATTCAGTTTTAGAATTTATATTCAGTGGATCATGTAGCCAAGCTCAATGTGTTAATGCTATCTTTTTTTAATAAACAGCATTGTGATAAGCAAAACTAGGGTGGATTATTTTAGGGTGGCACATGCCACCCCTTTAAATCCGCCTTTGTTTTGTTGACCAGCTTTTTTCTCCTAAAACTTCAATATTTGTGTTTCTGTCCATCATCTATCAGTTTTGCCTTTCTGATTTTAGCAGTTCTGCTCTCCGCAACACCTTGATCACATTGGGGAGTAGTTTGTCTTTAAAGTCCCACAGTCGGGTGTCCACATGAAGCTGATCAAGTGGTGGATCGGTCGGAGTACTGATTGGAGAGTGAATGATCCGACACACGTCTGGTGGAACCTTGAACTTTGTTCCAGACATCACAAGCACATCATGCACTGAGGTCTGCTGCACTGTTCTGTAGGTGCATAAAAAAAATGGACAATCACACAATGCCTCAAGGTTAAATGAATGCTAGTGCCTAACACTCAGCCATTTCTCCCATTATAACCCACCTTGGCTGAACTATTAACTTGTGTGGATGGTAAATATTTCTGTTTGGCTCCTCTCTGTAGATGTGCACCATAATATCAAAGCCTGGCACCCCGTTCCATGGATGGAGGGGTCCCCATTTACTCTGATTAAAAGTCTTCTTGGGATAGGTGTGGTTCTCAATGAGAAATACTCCTGTCTGTAGAAGAACAGTTTAGGTTTGACAGATGCAGGAAGGATATTTCAAAATAAATGTAGAAATGCTTAGAATTTTTTTTTTTTTACATTTGGATTTTCTTTTTGGAGCGTGTTCATCAGAGACGTCAGATCGTTGTGTTTATATGGCATTAGAATCTCATCAATGTCATTCAACAGGACGTAGCGGGAATGCTCCATTGATCTGTAAATGCACTCATTAAGTGTGGTCAGCTGGCCGAAGTAGTGTACGTCCCCTCCATGCTGTGAGTGAAGCCAACCACGAGATGGATTCAGATGCTTGTCGATGGGCCAAGGAACCATTTCCACAAAGCCCTCCTGGCTGTAATTCTGCAATAGGCGGTCGAGCTCTGGACCACAGCTGGTGTTATAGATCACCACTCTGTTCACACCCAGCAACCTGGGGCAAAGTAACAGGTTTAAAGGCATACATTTATTACATTTCATTAATTTTCTGATGCTTTTGTAATTTATTGCATTTAGCTAACACTAAATACATTTATATCACACAGAGGAGTTAAGAAGCATACATATAACAAATAACTGGAAATGCTGAGATTTTTTCTTTGAGATGATGTTTGACTTTAACAAAAATAAATATAACAAACAAAAATAATGAAAAGAAAAAAAAACAGTGAAATCCGTCAATTATATACAGTCTTTGCTTCACACATACATATGCAGATGCACTCTTAAGTAGCTATCAGAACCTGCTGCCCTTAAGCTGCTAAATTTTTAAACTTCTAATACTGGAAATATTCACTTAATAAAAAGACGTAGCAACCCCACTGAAGAAGCCAGGAGCTTTACAATTAACAGCAAATGTTACACAGAAGTTGTGTTGCATAGTTTTCACTCTGTAGCTTGTAGTGCTGTTGCTGTACTCACCTGTACATCTCCAGAGTCTCTGCGAACTGAAGCACGTTGTTGTAGCCGCCAAACAGATTGGAGATGCAGACTGTGAAGTCAAACTCCATGTTTTCTTCCTTTTGTCTGTTGGTCTTTCGGTTTCTTATAGGAAGCCAGGTATAGTCAGATGTTTTTTCTGGTGTAGTCAAGAGAGTAACATGTGTAGCACTGCAGTTCGGAGGAATCTGACACATGACGTCCGTAGTGGCGAAGGGAAAACCGAAGTGATCAGAATGTTGTAAAATTGTTGCTGGAGTGGTTTTACTTAAAAAATATGAGCAGCAAAAAAAGCAGTGAAGGGGCTGTATGGAGTCTCTCCTAAATATGCCAATGATGCGTATATCCAGATCCTTCACTCTCTGGTCCATGTAGGCTGACACCAGTAAGTGCTTGGTATTTTTGAGCGGGGTGATGGTCTGCTCGGATACTCTCAAAGAGCAAACATTTGGAGGCCAGTGTGGTTTTGGGATGGATTTGTATGCGTTTGGCATTTTCACACTGAATAGAAGAATGAAGATTATGGCAATAATCAAGGGGAGAACCAGCTTCTTTTTGAGAGCTTTTGCTGCATCCATCCGGCCAACGCAGTTGAAGCCAATTTTCAACCTGAGGAGCAGGTGTAGAATCACAATTACAAAGAGAAAAGTTAAAATTCCTTTAAAAATGTCCCGATGACCTGTTTTCAAACTTTGTGTTTCATTTAAGTAGCCACTTTGATGCCTTTAGTGAAATATTCTTGACAGATGTCAAGATCCCAACTCCAGCTTCATTTTATGTAATAACTGAATCCTGCCTGATCGTTCTCCTATTTAAAAAGACCTTAAGAAAGCTCACCTGTGTCCCAGGATACTAATCAATGTCAAACACAATACTTTTGTCATGGTCCTGAGTCTGCGACTCAGCATTTTGTGTTGCTTATGTTTATTTCTAAGTTTTGATTGTTTCCTAGCCCTCTGGTTCTGTGCCCCTCTTGTGTTCTTTGTTATTATTTTGTACTGTTCTGACCCCTAGCCCTTATGTTTCTCCGTGTTCCCTTTGTGGTGTGTTTAGTTTTCCCTATCACTGTGGGTTCTGTTATTTTGCTGTCTGTTTGGTTTTAACGTTGTCGTTTTGTGTTCTGTCTCTGTGTTGCTCTCCCCTGCCTGTGTTCCCTCTGTAGTTAAGCCCCCGGGTTCCAGCCTTGTCCCTGAGTCTGTGTTTTTGTGGTTCCTGTTTTACTTTGAAGGTCCTTGTCTCATGTCTGTGTCTCCAGTTTTACTTCCTTGTTCTCGTCAGCCCTGATGTCTCCCAGCCGTGTTCACCTCCTGCCTCTCATTCCCCCCCCTGTTATGTCCTGTCCATTTAAGCTCTGTGTTTTCTGTGGTTCGCTGTTGTGTTGTACCTTCTTCCAGCTATGTGTTCCTGCCTGTCATTCCGTCCGTTTATCCTGCCTGCCTGCCTGCCTGCACCTCTGTTTGAGTTAGTTTTCCCAGTTTAGTTTGTGTATTTTTTCCCCCAGCAATAAAGTTGCGTTTTAGTTTCACCTCCGCCTCCATGAGTCCTGCTTTTGGGTTCTTTTCCTGCCTGCCAGCACACAGACCTTGACAACTTTTGAGACCACTCTCACCAACGGTATGTCAGTATGGAACAACAATTTAACCACAGCTGGTTAAGAAGCACTCAACCACGTAAAAAGAAAAGACCAATGGATAACAGGCACTCAGCCAGCACTGAGAACATTTATCAAAAACCATTCCTGGATATGGCAAAAAATTTCAAAACACTGGCATAATTTTAGTTCTAATGAAAGAATGCCATATTTCTTCATATTGTTTTGCATAAAACAGAAAAAAATGTAATTCCTACAGCCAACAGCACCTGCTCGACAGTGGTGCTGCCAAAACCAAAACTACACAAACACATCTATGAAACAATCATACAATAAACTGAAAACTGAAAAAGCATTTAATGAAATACTCACACACTCTCACTCAGACCCAGCAAACTTACCACCATAAAACACCCAAAATGCAGTGAGAGAGAGAGAGAGAGAGCGTTAGTTTTAGAAAGTGTAATATGACCTGATATTGCTCGACTTATTGAGTTTTTTTGCAGCATCAAATATCAATAAGATCCACTTTAACTTCCATTTTACTGAGATTTTGAATCAGTCGCCTTTTCTTAAACTAATTTTTCTGACAATATAAGTAAAATAAAAACATATCTAGAGTCATCTTCCTAACGATACTCACATTTGCCTATATGGTAACCAGTGCTGCCCGTACAGGCATGTTTGCACATTATCCCCAGGTGCACCACCACAAGACCGCTGCCTTTTCTTCTTATTCTTTTTACACTACATGTGTCATGTCCCACGACTAAGATGATGAACAGTGACCCCCAGGACCACCTCTGAAGGAAGAGTGGTTAAAGACCTGGGCACAACATGTTCAAAGTCACTCAAATAATCCTCCTCTATAAACATCTGGTTGCTGTCATGAGATTGTCTCATAAGCTATTAATGTTCCCTAATGAATGCTAATACCCGGTGTTATTTTAACACATATATTTGCTTACCTCTGCACACATTGTAGACTTCATCCCTACACACACAGCATGCATTTTATTCTGTATATTATTGCATTTTGCTCATCTTTCTAGTACAAAGAAAATAAAGGGTCAAACGGTAAAGAAGAGTCAAATAGTCTTTTAAGTGGCTGATGAGTATCGACTTGGAAATGGATCCAGTTTAAAGCATCGAATTAAGGCAATGACTACAAACTTAGCTCTAGCAGAAACCAGACATGCTGTATAAGCTTGTTTGTATTAGTTTTAATAGTCTATGGAAATATAATATTTACCATTCATTCACTCGAGACTGAGGTGTAGTCAGGGTGTTCCTCCTGCTGCTGTCCGAGAGACGAGGGATACATGAATATTCGACTCCTTTAGTTTCCTACTGCGCCTGATTTTACTACCTCGCTCGAGACACGAAGAGGAAAAAAAAACACGGAGAAAATGTGGAAGTAAACACTGGATTGTGACACTTTTACATTTTACTCCACACTTCTGGGCAGATTTTGATGAAGTTTATAATATATTTAAGTGGATTCTTGTTCAAATTGTGTCTCATAATGCAGTGCATTAAAAAAATATATAATTTTACATGTCTGTGGTAGGATTTTGAACCGGTTTGAACAGGGGATCTGTAAAAATAAGGCAAGGATCGTCTCATGTAACTGAAGGGTTTATAAAAAAAAACTCCACTCAAATCACATAATCACATGCATAATATTCCTATTTTTGAACTGTAACTGCAATTTTGTAACAGGAGGCACGATTGATGCTTTTTCAGATTGAGCTATGCTCTGACCATGCTGTCTTCTTATAGGTTTGAAATAAAAAAAATATATAAGTAAAAGAAAATAGATCAAAACTCATAGAAGAGACTAAAGACATGTCATGGTTCCCCGTCCTCGTGTTAGTGACCCGGCTGTTTCTGTCTTTCTCTCCACTTCATGCTTTCTGCCTCATTTTTCCCATTTGAGTGTGCTGGTCTTTGTGTAGCAATGGGACTCAATGGAGTTTCCCACCTTTTGGCTCTGCACACCTGCTGGCACTGGGTTATTGAATGACTACGGCTTTAGTGATTGTTATGCATTTTGTTTGCCTGCACACAATGACACGGCAGGACTGAAATGAACAATTAACATGTGATAACACACCTGTGTTGCATTCAGGGTTTAATGTGGGCTAGAAAAATCTGGAATCGCACCTTCAATTTATATGTAATTCAAGTTCTGTTCTTTGGCACTGCAGCTGCAAATGAGCATTCAGAGATGAACTTACACACTTGCTTTACTTCTTTGGGATAGCTTGCTCGGAGATGAAATGCCAGTTTGGCAGCATGTAGCGAGGCTCCAAGTGCTTTCAGTGTGAAGTACCACCACACCTCCAACACGTCCGGCACACACAACAGCTGCTCTATCATGTGACGCATACTGCTCCGACGTGCTAAGACCACGACCTGGGCTATGCCATGTCACAAGTTTTGTGAGATGCTTTTGTGACATTTAAAGGATCGGATTACATTTTTTCATTTCTCCCTGATATCCAATCCAATAATTTCGGTCAGAGTTGAACCGATACCGAAACGGTATATTGGATCTGTCCATTTCTAGAAAAAACTAGGCAAGTTAGAGTAGTTTAGTGAAAGATAAATCACTGATAAGTTTGTAGTACTGTGGTCAAATGTCACTAACATTTTCGACTGGTTCAAGGCATGATTAAATCAGGGATCTGCTCTGAGCCCCTTCTTGTTTGCAGATTAAATTGCGTCTTTTGTCTTCTCTTCCACACTTGTCACCCACACCCAGTTGGGCAGATGCCTGCCCCTCTCTGAGTCTGGTTCTTCTGGAGTCCTTTTAAAAGGGATTTTTTCCTTCCCACTGTCACCAAAGTGCTTGCTCATGGGGGTCATCTGATTGTTGGGGTTTCTCTGTATCATTGTAGGGTCTTTGCCTTACAATATTAAGTGCCTTGAAGTAACAGTTGTTGTGATTTGGTGCTATATACATAAAATTTAGTTGAATTTAATCTGTAGTGAGAGAAGGTGGAAGAAAGGCAGAACACATGTGTGTGAATGTGCAGCAATGAAGATGCCAGCGCAAAGATAGTGAAGGTAGATGAGTTTAAACACATGGGGTCAAACATCCAAAGCTGCAGAAAGAGCATAAGACATATAAAGAAGAGAATGCAGGCAGAGGGTGATATAAAAAGGATAGAAGCAAGAGTGAAAGGGGAGGGTTTTGTTTGGCTATAAGATTTTAAGACTGATTGTGTTTTTCCTTATCTGCAGCACCCAGTAACATGAAATGCAACTTCACTTATTTATTTCTTGCATTCCATGTTTTGCTTTTAATGCTGCACCTACGTTTTACACTACACTGAAAAATATTACACCAGGGCCCCATTTCAGAATGAAGGTTCAACAAACTCTGAGTCTAACTATAAACTCTATGTTGATTAACTCTGAAACTCAGTTTTCAGTTAAAAGAAGGCTGATCAATTAGTTCATTCAGCTCCAAGTATGTCGGGCCAGAGTAAAACGTGAACAAGTATAGTGAAGAGCCCATCATCAATGCAAATGCTTTTGTGTTGAAATTTGTGTACCTGACCTTTTTAATATTTCTACTTTTTTATCCATTTTCCCTGATGATAGCCAACTGGGTTTTCTTATATTGCCCACACCTAACATTTAATTATATGTAAGGCAAGGACACAAGGACACAACTGAACTATACTAGTTAGAAGCAATATAATAGTGGAGTCCAGTGTGTAATATTATCCATTCACTTTGCGTTCTGAGTAAACATATGTAAATTGTCCTGTGGTGAGAGTGCAGGTAGTTGAGATTTTGCAAATGAGTCTGTATGTTGGTCCATTATTTATGTGCTTTGCTATAGAAGTCAGCAGCCTTACTCTCCCCAGCACCTTTCAATTCAGTTCATATAGTGCCAATTCACAACAGCAGTCACGTCCAGGTGCTTCATATTGTAAGGTAAAGACCTTACAATAATACAGATAGAACACCAATAATTAGGTGACTCCCTACTTGGTGGCACGGGAAAGGAAAAAAATCCCCTTTCAACAGAAAAATCTCTGCCAGAACCAAGTTTTGAGAGGACAGGATTCTGTCGGGATTGGTTGGGGTTGAGGGGAGGGAGACGGGACAAAAAAAAAAAAAATTATGCCAGAGAGGGTGAGAGATGAATAACTAATGATTATGTCGTAAAGTAAAGAGGTGAGCTTGGAGCCAGAATGTAGACTCACAGGAGCGGATGTAGTAAACACAAAAGCGATTTGGCCAACTAGTAAATACAAAGAATTTAAGAATTTAAGGAAACTGAAAAACCAACCAAAACCTATATAAGAAAACAGTGCTAGAAATACTAGAAAGCGTAGAGTTTATGAAGAAGACTACCCACTTAAATGAACAAACCAGAGGCAATAAGATAAATATTATTAAAATCATCTACAGCATGCTCTGCTCAGTATAAGAAAATGATGTTATGTTGTCACTAATGCTATTTCTGTATTGTGATGAATTCTGAATCCTGACTGAGAGTCTTCAAGTAAACAATTCCTCAGCAGATGATCAGTTAACTGTTTTTGAGATAAAAGGAAGGTTGAAAATGGACCAATAATTAGCTAAGACAGCTGGGTCAAGTGATGGCTTTTCAAGTATTGGCTTCATTACAGCCACCTAAAAGACCTGTGTTGATGCTATACTCTGATTAATAAGTGTTCCTTTAATTAATGTCCTAGCTTTACAGAGGGTGCTTTTTCAGAGAGTCAAACTCATTCACATATTTAAGAGTCTGTCCTAACCATAACCAAGACGGAATTCTGTGGCAGAATTTGGAATCCTAGTTACAGAGAAAGAGAAAAGCAAATGCCTCCCGTCATTACTGCAGGACTGGATGGCGGAGTGGGAGCCACAAGACCAGGTGATCTGGCAAAATCACTGGTGGCGCTGCAGTGGTGGCGCTGCAGTGGTGGCGCTGCAGTGGTGGCGGCGATGGCGGCGGAGACTGGGCCCAGAGTTGTGTGCAGCCCCAAGGAGTTGGAGCGGCACCTGGGACCCTCCAGCGGAGACAGACGGAGGCTGAAGTGGCTCTTTGGGCCCCTCAGCAGAGATGACGGGAGCCTGAGCTACAGGGGACAACGGAGCGGCGGAACACAGAGCGTCTAAAAAGGCTAAGATCTAGGCTAGCGACTGGGGAGCTTCATGAATAGGTGCCGGAGATGGCAACATGGCTGACCCTACTGAGCTTATAGGGTATGAGACGTATTTCTGGACAGCCACAACTGGGCCTCCAGTGGAGACTGAGACAGACACAGGCAACGACTGGGCAGCTGCTGTCCCCACCCGAGGAGCTGATACGGGTGAAGGGACTGGCAGAGCCTCAGCTGGCCTGGGAGCCAGAGCAGGGACCAGCTGGACCTCAGCCACGCCACAATTTGCCTGCGCAGGAACTAAATTACACAGCTCTTGGAAAGTAGTCACATCTAGTGCAGTGTTTAGTTAAATCCTGCGAACTCCACATGCGACTGCTTTTCAGACTTTCTCCATGTTCTGAAATGTTGATGGTAAGCTTCCAGTACCAACTTGTACGCTTTCAGAACTGCATCTTTAATAGTAGCAATAGAGTAAGTTTCCCGAGCCTTTCCAGTCAAAACAAACTGAAACATAATTACACAGTCAGCCTCTGGCCATCCTCTCAATTTTGTAACACGCTCAAAAAAGGAGAAAAAGGCATCTGGATCTCTTTCATCAAATTTTGGCACTAAACGCAAATTACGCACAGCATCAAAAGTTTCAAATCTTTGCAGAGAAGACTCCAGCCACATCCAAGGAATCAACACCACCAGATAACTGGCCGGATTTGATCAGTTCTAATCGATACTGTAGTTCCAGTTTTTCCTTTTCCAAAGAATGCCTCAGACGTTCTCTTTCTATGCTCAACTTGTCTCTTTCCATTTGTAACAGCAACAACTCTTTTTGCTGCTCAAAAGATAAAGCACGTGTAGTTGACGCCACAGAATGATGAACATCAGCCACCAAAGTCTGCATTTTACCTGGCAACACTGCTTTCCTTACTAATGCAGCCTTTAACACTTCTTTAATGTCATCTTTTAACCGTTCATCTCCAATATCAACATCATAATGTTCAACAAGTTTCAACAGTTCTTTGGTACAGCTATTCAAAAGGCCCTCCGATGGAGACTGAACAAAAATATCAACAGTAGTCATATCAAAGTATTGATCCTTGACATGCAACTGAACTCAGCACTTTCCCATTAACTGCCTAAGCCAAAATGTACTACTCTTAAGCCTAGTCTTCATGCAGTTACTTACAGTGGGTACTTATGCACTAAAAACCACCAGAAAGAGAAAGGCAACTGCGCAAACAGCGACCCCCTCAACTCTGGGGACGTGCTCCAGAGACAACTGCTCTAACCGCTTTCACTGCAACAGAAATTTCTTGAATGATTCTCAAAAGAGAAACACTCCTTAAACCTACCAGGGAAAGCACTGATTTTATCTTATGCACAGTCAATCAGTACATCTGATGCTCCCCAAGGTTTACACAAGACGGCACCATCAACACCAGCTCTACTAAACTTACAAACAAATAACTTCACATAACTTCTCCACATAACTTCCTTAAGTAACATGGTCTCCCACAACAACACACAGCAAACTCAGAATATCAAGCCACCACAAATAACCAAACCTATCAGTAATTAACTTACCAATTTCCTACAAGGCAAGTCCTAGCCAAGACAACCAAACAAAGTCATGTACACAGATATAATCAAACAGCACTAGTTGCTAACAGCTCCAAACAGAGCAGCTCTCAAACATCAGAAAGCTTACCAGACTAAGATAATTGTGCAAACGAGCCCCCGTTTGTCACAACCTGGCTCACAGGAGGTGGCAAGCAAGTGGAAAACCACATGCAAGCCTGTTAAAGGCTATAAGATATTTTGATGGAATAAAGTAAAGAAAATTTTCATTTGTCATCGTTCCGTATTAATAGGAAAATGAATAATCAGTATAAGGAAAACGTTGAAATGAGCCCTTGCAGCCTGCTGTGCATCCTTCACAGAAGCATGGAGACAGGCAAGCTGAGAGAGACAGTGAGTGAAATGCTGCTCATTTTAATAATCAAAGTGGTGCTGGGCTACACTTAACTGCTGACAGAGGCAGAGATCATTTTCTACCTTTGTATTCCTGAGTGCTATAGTTCATACACTGCAAGATAGATGGCTGCCTTTATTTTTCATAGTTCAGAGCTCCTGTCTTGAAGTTGATGGACTTGTGTTCTCATCTAACTCTTTTATAATAAAGTTAGGGCTTTAGAAGATATACATTGCATAAAAACAGCTGTAATAAGTGTCTGCCAAGTGGCCCTGGAAAAGATTTGACCATAAAAACTGCTCAAGTAGCAAACTAAAGGGGTGTCTCCTCCAGCCCTTAACAGAATCAGATTTTACAGGAAGTTAATCTTTAACCTTTGAATCTGTGAATGACAAAGAAAAGCTTGTAACACTGGAAGTCTTGTTTAACTATAAAAGTAGGAATGTGCAGGCGGCTATGCTTGTGACAGAAAATTACCAAAGTTGGAAATAGATCTTCTAGTTGTCTTGATCTTTCTGCACAATGACAACTATATTAATCCACGGTTCTCTAACATTTCCCTCCTGTTTGTCATTTTGCAGACACTCCAGTGAAGCATACTCTCAGCCATGCACCACTTGAACAAAACATTTTCAGTGCAGGCATCATTGATACACGGGTGTCCACCTTATCATTCACTTCATGTTGTTGCAACAGTACATAGTTAATAAATGTGTTAGCCACCATTTTACTCTTAATTGATCTTATACATGGTAAGACACATCCTATGAACAAGCAGAATAATGTCAATAGTACAAGAACAGGAGTACAAATTTTCAGAGGTATGTGCCACCATCGACCAGACATCAGCCAGGATTCCCAGTCCGCTGTGTCTCCCACGATCTTGCAGACCCAGCTTCTCAAGTCCAAAGTCAGCCTGTGTTGGAGCACCATATTCCGGACGGCCGTCAGTTCCGTTCCTATCCCATCTCCTAGTGCTTTAGTCAGGTTTATGTGACAAAATAAGGTGTATCTGTTGAACTCCACATGGTCTCTGACCTCTCCTAGTCCCACCCAGGCTCTGACCAAATTTGGGTCCTGCCCCCATATGCGGAAACTGCTGGGGACGTCAGTGTGTGCGGTCAGCTGGAAAGGTCCAGTGTCAGCCAGATCACATTTGTGGCGGTTTGTGGGGTGTTGGTCACAGTGAGTCATAAAGAAGACATGGTCAGATAATTGTACTAATGCACACACGCCTCCCCATTGTGATGGCAACGATAGGTATGCTTTGTGGCCACACAGGAAGTACCAATTGGCTAAAACTCTAGTTCCTTTGGAACCAGGTGCAGGCCGTACACAAAAGGTCGCAGTTATATGAGTCGTTGACTCATATAACGTCTTGTGTTATGGGCGGATTTTGCATTTGTATTGTTAAAATGTGAACACCATGTGTTCCTGGGGCTGCCTCTTTTGCAGTTTTATCTGCAAAGGCGTTCCCTAGTGTGACTGGGTCTTATCCTCAGGTGTGTGCTGCACATTTACAAACAGCAACTTTGCTAGGTAGTAATACGGCTTCCAGCAGGTTTTGCAAGAGCTTTGCATGTTCTACAGGTTTTCCTGTCGAGGTTGTCTTTCCTCGTCTTGACCACTTTGCTGCAAATGTAGTGCAACGTAGCGAATGCATATTGGCTGTCAGTGCATATTGTCACATTCTGTTTCTCTGCAGCTTTACATGCTTCTGTTAGAGCTACTATTTCTGCTGCTTGAGCAGACATGGAGTGTGATGACTGTCCTGCACAGATGACTTTCTCACTGTCTACTACAGCAAAGCCTGTTTTAGTCTTTTCCTCTGCTGTTTTAAAGCTTGAGCCATCAACAAACCAAACCTTTCCCTCGGCAAGTGGTATGTCTGTTAAATCATCCCTTGGTTTGCACTCCTTTCCTATGTGTTCTCTACACTCATGGGATGTGCCCTCTTCATCAGTTGGCAGTAAGGTAGACGGGTTCAGACTTGTGCACCGCTTTATGGTTATGTGTGGTTGTGAGAGTAGCAGTGACATTAAGGATAGGTGTCTTGCAGGTGCTAGAAACGTCATTTTAGTCTGCAGTAGTAAAACATCTACTTCATGTGGAACTAGCAGTGTCGTTGGGTGAAATAGGACTATTTCCCCAGAACATTGTATGGCTTGAGCCGCTGCACATACTGACCTCACGCACGGAGGCAGCCCACAGGCCACTGAGTCTAATAATAGGCTGAATAATAGGCTAGTGGCTTCATTTTTCCTCCACACTCTTGCGCTAACATTGAGGTTGTGAAGTGTCTTTTGCATTCTGAACAAAAGGCTTATTATAATCAGGTAACCCTAGCACAGTTGCACTTGTCAACAACTGCTTCAATGTGCACAATGCTTGCTCTCCCACTGGAGTCCATAAGACATTGCTAAGGACTTGCTGTACATCATGTCTAGCAACGGTTGAGTTACTTCTGCATAGTTAAGCACCCAGGATCGGCAGTAATTACACAGTTTTAGAAAATGCATCATGTGTTTCTTGTGTCACTGGCTTAGGAGCTGATAGAATATAGATAGGTAGATAGGCTGCTTTTCTCTCTGAGTGTATGCTTTTCCCTGCCGAGCTAAGCTGGTGGCCTAAAACTTCCTTTTGCCCCATTACAGTTTTGAGAGTGACACTTTATTTCCTGTGTACGGTAAATATGTTAATAACGCTAAGGATGTGGTTTTACAGTTCTGTTCTGAGTTAGACATGATTTATATGTCATCTACACACACTAATATTTGTGAGTGAGATGGTATTGTGAAGTCAGATAAGCGGTTAGTGATTGCTTGTAAAAATATGGTGGGATTATCACAAAAACCCTGTGGCAGCCTGGTGTGGGTGTATTTACCAGCCCTGCGAGCTTTCATGCACTGGTATGGAAAAGAAGGCATTACTTAAATCTACCACTGTAAAATATGTCTTGTCTGGCTTCATCTGATTGAGCAGAGTATGAGGGTCGGAGACACATAGTGCAATACTCTCCACGGCCTGATTCACATCACTCAAGTCTTGAATCATGTGCCACAACTGCGAATCTGCCTTTTTTACTGGAAACATGGGTGTGTTACATACTGCATTTGGGGCTCCTACTAGTATCCCTGCTTTAGTAATGTCTTCTATAACTGGTTTGATCCCCTCTCCTGCATCTAGTTTGAGGGGATACTGTTTCAATCTGGGTCTAGGTTTTGGGCTTTATTACTATGGGGTTTGCTGTTGTAATTAACTTTACATCAGTCTTTCCTTTTGATCACAGAATGTCTGGGACTTTGTTGAGCTTGGGGTGATCTTTTAAATCTACAACATATCACAACATGTTGTGTCGTTTTCACTCCCCTCTAAGTGTGTCTGTGGTGTCGCATGTGTCACCCACCCCAGTTTCTTACGGAAGATACTGCCTTGCGTATCTGTCTCCCACCCCTCTCCAGCTTGCTGCCACTCTCTAGTGTGCTCACCCTGTGCCACTAAGAATGCTAAATCTTTCCACACAGCTGTGCTACCCTTGTGAGACGTGGTATTTTTCCTGATCAGCTTCTGAAAATATCACACTGCATCCTGCCATTGTCTTACCCTCGGTGTATGTTGCTTTAATGGTGATTCTTTGTGGCCCTAGTTTTATTACTTTTTCTGTGTAGGTGTAATTATGCCCAGGTGTGGTTTTAAACCACAGTGTGATATGCATGTTATCTGGCACTTGTCTATCATAGCCCTCAGTTAATCTCTGTTCAGCTGTTGTCAATATTTTGCAGCTTATGGTCTGGCCTAGAGGTTGACAGATCAAGCGTATTGTCTTTCTCTGCACAGTTAAGGTGCGAAGTGGTTTTACTTCTTTTCCTGGTAGATTCAGTAAGACTTGAGCAATAAGTAATATGTTTCTCTCCCTCACTGGAGGATCATCTAGTCACTTGTTATGCTTTGGGATTTGTGGTTCGGGTCCCTTGTACTCCTCTCTCTCATCTTCGCTGTCATGACAATCTCTAGCATAGAGGCGCTCTCTCTTTCTACTTACTTTTGTGTTGCTTTCCTGCACAGGGAGGGTTAAATGTTTTCGTGATGTCCTGCCTCTTTGGAGCTAAAAGAAGCCGCTAAGATATCATCGGAAAGGACAGGATATCCTGTATTGAGCACATGTTAGGGTAGCTAAAAAAGTCAAAAACAAAACTCAGATAAAGAAGATATAAATTACCAGACTGGGTTTCGGAAGGATATAGCACAAATTCACAATAATAGCTGTCTTGTGGTGTTTTATATTGTAAGGGAAAGATGCTGCAATATCAGAAAGAGATCCCTACATTCACACGACCCCCTATGAGCAAGAACTTGGCAACAATGAAAAGGAAAAACTCAGGCAGACCCAGGCTCAGTGAGGGGCAGCCATCCGTTGTGACAAGCTAGGGGTGAGGGGCAAGAGAAGAAAGAGCAGACCAACAAAATGCAAACTATGGAAAAGAAAGCCAGAGTTTACTAATTACTAATGAGTAAACTGTACGCTCTGCCTCCCATTCTACTTCTAAACGCTCTACCATCTGAGAACTAAGTGTTTTACTGGATAATAATGTGCTACAACAAGTTAGTGTTTTGCAACAAAGAGATGACTTAAAAAGCAAATTCAACTGACTTCAAGTGACTACAGGTGAAAAAAATCCTGGAGACACAAAATGGGTGGTCCCTGCGATAAATTCCTCTGAAGTGAGTATTAGAGTGAAAAATAAGCCTGTTGCACCATAACTAAGATATGGTTCAAGATCAACGGAACCCGCCCGATCTATAAGATTCAACCAAAAGGAAAGTTTTAAGAATAATCTTTAAAGTTGAGCGTCTGTCTCCCAAAGCAGGGCCCTCTGCCATTCTACTTTTAAAACTCTAGGAATCACAAGTAAGCCTCACTGGCCACTTTGTTAGGTACAACTGTTCAACTGCATGATATTGCAAATATCTAATCCAGCTTAGTTTTGTTGACCCTAGGAAAAAAAACTTAGTTTACTGTTTAATCAGGCCTTTTTATTTTTTGTTCTGTTTTAAGATGGTTCTCTTTTTCACTAGCTGGGACCACATCCTCAGTTATGATGAGCGATGAAGAATGAGGAACTGTGAACTAGTGCTGCGGTTTGGGGAAGGCCGGGCAGATCCCCATGTACTAACGAGAAGTGAAATGAAAGGAAAAGGAGAAGGGAAGGGAAGAGACCTTTGACCTTTAACACACCTTTATTATAGCAATGCTTCAAAAATAACCATAGCTGAAAAAAAAAAAGACAAATCAACACATAAGCAAACCCCTCACCCCCACCCGAAGACAATAAACATAACACACACAAAAAGAAAACAAACACTCCATTTGGTTTTTCTCAGAAATTCAAAACTAAATTATCATCAGTTACTTTACACAAAACTCCATCGAGTCCCCATGTAAAAACAAACTCTTCAATGTTAGACACAATCTTACAATAAACAAACTCGACTTTCAACCGTGCTCCTACTAACCCTTTAAACATAATCTCAGAATTAACAGAACCCGCCCCCTTCCTTTTGTTCCTCCTTGTAAGCCATACACTCATCTTAGCCTGACTTATTAAAATTTTAACCAAACAAACCCTCCTACGCTGCGCCACAGAGTACCTCGGACCCAGGATAAAGAGGCCCTCCTCTAAAGTGCTGCAGTGTTTCCTCAGCCTGACAGAAAAAACAGTGGCTCCCTGTTCTCGGATCTACAGTGGGAAGCGAAAGTTTGGGCAACCTTGTTAATCGTCATGAATTTCCTGTATAAATCGTTGGTTGTTACGATAAAAAATGTCAGTTAAATATATCATATAGGAGACACACAGTGATATGTGTGAAGTAAAATGAAGTTTATTGGATGTACAGAAAGTGTGCAATAATTCTTTAAACAAAATTAGGCAGGTGCATAAATTTGGGCACCTCAAAAAGGAAATGAAATCAATATTTAGTAGATCCTCCTTTTGCAGAAATTACAGCCTCTAAACACTTCTTGTAGGTTCCAATGAGAGTCTGGATTCTGGTTGAAGGTATTTTGGACCATTCCTCTTTACAAAACATCTCTAGTTCATTGAGGTCTGATGGCTTCTGAGCATGGACAGCTCTCTTTAATTCACACCACAGATTTTCAATGATATTCAGGTCTGGGGACTGAGAGGGCCATTCCAGAACGTTGTACTTGTTCCTCTGCATGAATGCCTTAGTGGATTTTGAGCAGTGTTTAGGGTCGCTGTCTTATTGAAAGATCCAGCCCCGGCGCAGCTTCAGCTTTGTCACTGATTCCTGGACATTGGTCTCCAGACTCTGCTGATACTGAGTGTAATCCATGTGTCCCTCAACTTTGACAAGAGTCCCTGTCCCTGCACTGGCCACACAGCCCCACAGCATGATGGGACCACCACCATTTTGCTACCAACAGAAAAAAACACCTGTGTGGCTGGGGCCAAAATTTGTCTGATTTCCCCCCC
>VURO01044756.1:0-10616 GCA_015108175.1 Pelvicachromis taeniatus | reverse complement strand
CACACACACACACACACACACACACACACACACACACACACACACACACACACACACACACACACACACGAGGAATAAAACAAACAAGCTTAACTGGTGAGAGCAAGAAAACACTGCAAAGGACTAAAGACACACAGAGGAGTTTATATACTGGAGAGTTATTAACAGATTGCAAAAAGGTGCTGGGGGCGGGGCATTAAAGGGTCGCTCCCTTTCTTAGGCTGCCTCCCTTAACGCTGAGCTGACAGGAATACAGAAGAACCAATGGTTACAAAATAAATTAAGAACTGGTTTGAAACAAAGCAACTCCTGCAAACGTGTAAAATGTTCCCAAAGAAACTCTACAAACGTTCAGCTTTGTGCGTCTTTCAGTCTCTGATTTCAAAAAGAAAAAAGTTTGTTTTCATGGAAATGGACAACAAACAGACTGACATGATGAGGTGCTCTTTGACCTTTTGGGTCTGTTTGGAGGATTTGAGTTCATCGTTTTACACCAACCAAAGCTCCTGTGAAGTTAGACACTGGTTCATCCATCACTTTTCAATGTGCAAGCAGATTAACACATAACACCTGTTGGTGTCCAGTCTGACTCTGATAGAGTGGTCGCATGTTTGTTTTGTGCTTTTACAGGCTCTAAATTCCTAATTCTGCCTCAGCCACTTCTGTGTTTAATGTATTTATTGTTTATATTTTGTGTTTGTTTCTTTCGTTCTTTCTTTCAGCCCGGTCGCAGCAGATGGCCCCGCCCCTCCCTGAGCCTGGTTCTGCCGGAGGTTTCTTCCTGTTAAAAGGGAGTTTTTCCTTCCCACTGTCGCCAAAGTGCTTGTTCATAGGGGGTCATATGATTGTTGGGTTTTTCACTGTATGTATTATTGTAGGGTCTACCTTACAATGTAAAGAGCCTTGAGGCGACTGTTGTGATTTGGCGCTATATAAATAAAATTGAATTGAATTGAATTGTGGGCGGAGAGGCATAACATGGTCAGAAACAACCTTAGTCACAAATCTAAGCGAATAGAATAAACGAGCTGCTGATAGGCCATGTTTGCATTTCATTTACATTTATTCTGGTTTTACTTTAAAATCAAACAAAGAAGAAATAACAATAAACAAACAAAAGGAAAAAACTCCATAAGTTAATACGTATAGAATCTTATTGAACGAGTGGGCGTCACTGTCACGAGACACAGGGATCATAATCAGCTTTTTGCCCCTTGCTTGAGAACCTTTGCAATCAAATGATTACTTTATTGTTTTTCATATTTCAGACTTTTTTGGTAAATGTAATTTAGAATATGGAAAAAGTATTAAAGTAATCATTTGATTGCTGTTTGAGTTCATTCAAAACTTCCCTCCTTTGGCGGAAGATACATTTCTTTTAAAATATGTAACATGTCCATGAGGCATGCTTTAATGAACCCATTTAGTCTGTAATTAAATCTGCACAGACTGCAGCTTTTTGTGTCATGGTGCTGGGTCGGTGACACAGCATTTTTGCGTTTAGAGAATAATTAATAATAATAATTTTCTTGTTTATTTCTTGTTTATTGTTGGCATTTTCTTGTTTAAATGCCAACAATCACCATTGTTGGCATTTTCTCTGTTGTCTTTGTATTACTGTATGATATTTACCTTACAATAAAAAGCGCATTGAGGCAACCGTTGTTGTGATATGGTGCTGTATAAATAAAGCTGAACTGAATTGAACTGAAGTTGATTAACAGGATCATCCAACATGTTCACACAAAGGAACCTCCAACTGATGTGAAGGGTGTAGTTTGACTCTGGTCCAGCAGAGGGCAGTGTGACACAGCAGAGGCTTCATCATCGTCCGCTTCATGATCAGGAAAAACGCACCAAGACAACAAATTTAAACTTCCCAAGCTGACTGATACTTTATTTCACAGATATAGACAACAGGGTTATTACAGGCTTTCTGAAATCTTATGTCAACAATGATCTATTAAATGTGTGCTTTAATGTTTGCTAAAGTTCAAACAAACATCTTTAAATGCTTCCTAAGGGCAGCAGCTGGAAGTAAACTCTCACAGCTGGTTGTCATTTGTGCAGCTGTGCTGTCATGGTGATAAGTACCCTTGTGTAATTACCCACAAAAGAGCTCAGGTACAGCAGTGGTCTTCCGCGGGCCATACTTGAATTCAGGTCACTTATTTTTGTTGCACACATAAAAACAACCAGCAGTTTACTCAAAGTACGTTCCAGACACCAAGTATACAGAAAAATATGCAGAAAACGCAGTGACAACACCAAGTAGGTGGTGCAAAAGACAAATCGTGGAAATCTCATAAAAGTGGTGCCACATAGAGCAGCTTAGAGGAAAATATATTTAAAAATATTATTGAATGGATAAAAGCTATAAGCAAAAAAAAATTAGAGTATATAAAAATATCTGTATGAATGTCTTTATATAATTAATTTAACTGAACATACAGGTGAACGCAATCAGGGAATAACTTCAAAATAAAACAGTAAATAGCCAAACAATGGAACATAACCACTAACACCTGAGATGAAAGAGACCAGGAAACAGAAGGGACCAAAATATAAACACAGAACTAAAGGAGGTACTAAAATAAACACCGATGTACAGTCATGGGAAAAATAAAGTTTTCACAGGACTCTACTCACGCCAGTGAAAACTCCTGGAAACATGGAGCTTGTTAACCAGAACACAAGATATCAATAAAATGAACTGACTATCAGAAACTGTGAAGAAATAACAGGAACTAAAGACTATAAAAATACTACAATTATAAAGCCTGAAAATACAAATACACAAAAAAATCAAAACTTTAAATACTGGAAAAACAATAAAACACCAAACCTAAAGACTCCATTATATTATTTAAGCACCCAAAACAGAACCCGGTGGGGATGTGGCGCACAACACTAGAGGCCTACTTCAAGCCAATAGCAAAAGTCACCATTAAGTGCGGGATCTACCAAGGAGATGCCCTGCTCTTCTGCATAGGCCTAAACCCCCTACAGATAAGCGGCTATGGAATTGAGCAGTTGTCAGCCACCTCCTCTACACGGATGAGATCAAGCTGTATGCCAGGAGTGAACGAGACATCGATTCACTAATCCATACAAACAAACAAACAACTGCATTTGTATAGCGCTTTTCATAGTCATTAAGGACCCAAAGCGCTTTACACTACATTCAATCATTCGCACACACATTCACACACTGATGTGACAGAGGCGAGGCTGCCGGACACTGGCGCCACCGGGCCCTCTGACCATCACCAGTAGGCAAACATGGGGTTAGTATCTTGCCCAAGGATACTTAGCATGTAGACTGGAGGAGCCTGGGATCGAACCTCAAACATGATCGAACCACCGACCTGCCGGTTAGGAGGTGACCCGCTCTACCACCTGAGCTACAGCCACCCCGAGGTACCGATACCGATACCACCAGGATATACAGCAATGACACAGGAATGTCATTCGTACTGGAGAAGTGTAGTCAGATGGTAACAAAGAGAGAGAAGGTAGTCATAACTGAGGGAATCGCACTACCAGAAGGCAACATCACAGATATCGAGGACAGCTACAAGTACCTGGGAATCCCACAGGTAAATGGGAACCATGAAGAGGCCGCTAAGAAATCTGCAACAACAAAATACTTGCAGAGGGTCAGGCAAGTCCTGAAGAGTACGCTGAATGGGAAGAACAAGATCAGGGCAATCGAAACCTACACTCTCCTGGTGAACATGTACCCTGCTGGGATAATAAGGTGGTCAAAGGAGGAGATAGAAGCCACTGACATCAAGACAAGTAAGCTCCTGACCATGCACGAGGGTTTCACCCCAAATCCAGGACCCTGAGGCTGTACGCTGAGTGAAAGGAAGGAGGCCAAGGACTGGTGAGTGCAAGAACAGCTGTCCAGAATGAGACAACAAACATCTATGAATACATCAGGAAGATGGCCTCAACCAGAGAAAGAAGAGGAGAAAGCAGAACCATCATGGAAGGACAGGCCCCTGCACAGTTTGTACCGCTGGCAGATAGAGGAAGTGGCTGACATCCAGAAATCCTACCAGTGGCTGGACAAAGCTAGACTGAAAGACAGCACGGAGGCACTAATGATGGCATTACAGGATCTCTACCCCAGCCTTTATGGATCTAAGTACAAGATCATAAAGGCTGGGGTCTAACACACCAGGCAAGACCCCAGGTGCAGGGTGTGCAGAGATCAGGAAGAAAGAGCACAAGAAGCTGGAGAAGTACCAAGAGCTCAGAGAAGAGCTCAGGAAGAGGAGGAGGGTGAAGGTAACCATGGTAGTCTGAGCACTCCTGCAGTGACCCCGAAGCTGGGCGAGTGGCTCCAGCAGGTTCTGGGAGCAACACCCGAGATCTCTGTCCAGAAGAGCGCAGTCCAAGGAAGAGCAATTAGCAAGAAAATGATTATATCTGTCAGCTGCAATCACAGGAACCCCGCCTACAGTCACCTTGATTCCAGTGCTTTATGGGAATCAGCAGTTGTGTGATGCCTGTGCCAGAACGTTGGCTTTGTCCTCTACAAAATAACTGGAGTACTGGGATAACTGGTATGTTTGACAGTTACAGTGAGAATGAGGGAAGAAAATTACTGCAGATACGAACTGTCAGAGGTCCTACTACCTCTCAGTCAAAAATAATTACTGCTCCTGTACAAACTGTGCATTTGTTCTGCAGGTCCATAAAGACTGATTTGGAGCTACAACCTTTGGAATTGTTTGTGAACGTCACTTTACAATCTCAGGAGTGTGAGCTTGTAAAATGACATTATCCGTTTTATTGATCCTTTCAGGGTCAACATAATCCCGACATTTAATACACATCATCAGGAGCAGTGGGCAGCCACCGCATGACATCACCCGGGAAACTACTTTACCTGCCTCGCACATGGGAATAGTAACAGGATAGTTATTTCAGGACTCTGGAATAAGCTAGAAAGTTGCACAATGCTAAAAGGACCAAAATTTGTATTCTTTCTGATCGCCAGCAAGGGCAAACTCTGGTTTTGAAAAGATGGCTGGTTGTATAGAAGTATATGAGAAAATGACTCACTCACTTGATCTGTGACCTCCCTGAACACTTTCTTGATGGATTTATGGCCGGTACTAGTAGTCTGTAGTTTCAAACCTTACTGAACACAACATGGTTGTTAATGATATTTGATCAATTTTGGTCCTATTAACTTAAAAAAGATGGAAAAACAGACTGTATTAGAATGATATGATGTATAAGTAGTGGATAGGGATCCCCAGTGCAGACATACCGACACATGTGAAAAATATATGCTGATGATGTACTTTTTTATTTTTGGGGGTTCTGCTTCATAATGGAACAATGCCAGCTTTTATTAAAGTCAGTAAAGTTTGTACATCATCAGATCAGTGAATATCAAAGCCAAATACCTAATTAATGTTAAAGTCTTTTAAATTCTTTGTACATTAAAGAGATTTTACAATATATAATAACTCTGAGGAGCAGCTCTTTCCCTGTGACAGGTCTGCGTGAACGCTGCGTGTATATGGCAGAAGATTTTCAGTGTGACAGTTGAAGGGGATTGTGTTTCTTTGTCACAACAGCTCAGATTATATCACACACATCCAGCTGTGTGATCATCTGGAGCCAGGCCTCTGGGTCAGCAATCAAGCTGTGATGTCACTGTACAAACACCAATGAAACGGCTCCACTCTCACCTACTTATATAAAAGTCATATACTGTAGTTTGTGTGAGCTTTTTACTAGTTTGTGGTTTAGTATTTGGAATAATATTCCAAATACTAAACCACAAATAATTAATAATTTAATTATGATTAAATGTCAATCACCCAGGTAAAAAAAAAAAAATCACAAAAAGTTGATTCTGCTCACCTGGACATAGCGTTTTCAGTGGGAGAAATGTTTCATCACTCATCCAGGTGACTTCATCAGTCTCAACTGACTGCCCAATTTTATTAACAATACATTTACATAATGACTGAAACTAGGACCACTGACTAACAATGGGCCATACAGTCACTTTCATGATCATTAATATGCAAATTGTCATGACTATTGATGTATGACCATTGATCAGTGGCCATGAGTACCATTCACAGAGAGTTGGGGAATGGCTGCAATCCCAGCACTGTAAGATGGTGAAAGATGTACCCTTAGGAATTGAGGAGGGGGCCTGATAGTATATCTTTCACCATCTTACAATGCTGTGATTGCAAAGGAGATGTCCATTGTTGCCCATAGTGCATCAGCAGAATCTTGATAATGAGTTTAATTTTTGATTAATAGCAACCATAAAGTTAAAAATAAACCTTTTCCTGAATTATCTATAGAAATCTAGACTCCTGCCTGAGATGATCAGGATTTCTTTTATTGTCTGAGATTCTTTTTTTTTTTTTTTACCAATTAGTCATCTATCAATTTTATGTGTCCATTCAGGTTGGATCACCTTAGCTGGCTCCTTTTGTTGTCGAGGAGTTGCAGCTCTGCTCTGAGTTCCTCATAAATGAAGACCAAACCCACCAACTTCATCCTCATCTCTCTCAGAGAGGTCAGACACCCTCCATGAATCACCACCTTCTCACTAGTCAGTGTAAAATGTAGTAAAACAGAATAAATACTAAGTAAATTAGGTGAGCAAATATAAATACCCCTTAGGCACTTTAGTGTAGGCTGCGTCAGTAAAACATCAGCTTAAAAACAGAATCAAATTTTCAGAAATCAATGATCTCTAATCAGTGAATAGAATTACACAGTCCCAGAGTTTTAAAAAAAAACAAGATAACAACATTTAAAAACTACAAAATAAAGTAAGTAATGTGTATTAATGCCAAGTTTTTTTTAAAAAAAAAAGACAAAATAAATAAAGATTCTAGTTCTTTGCGTCTTCAGTGTTCTCATTTCAAATGAATCACAGAGGAAACTCTCTTATTGTGAAATATCAGTTGGACTATCTTTTATTGTGACACAGTGAACCCAGCTGCTGGTGACCGAGAGTAACCCCGCAAAGTGAGCGCTCCATCAAAGGACGCTCAGTATGACCGGAAGCAACGCTTCCACAATAAAGGTTTTCCTTTTCACGCTTTTTAAAAGGTTTAACTTTAAATTCGCATTTGGACTGTTAAAACAAAAGCATGTCTTCAACAAAATACTCACAAAACTAATAGAAAGTTATTTTATAAATCTAAAGTTTTTTATATTTTGGTCATTTCTGTCTTTTATTTTTATTCTTTGCCTGTACTAAACTGATTGTTACCGACTGATGTAACTAACAATTGTACTGCAGTCCTACAATATCAAAAGCCTTATTTTTTCCTTAATAAGGTTGAATAAAGTCTTATAAAATAAAATAAATGTATTACAATTCATAAATTTAAATCAGGTAGCTTATTTGTAAGTTTTTTACCTGTTGGCCCACACTAAAAATGTATTTTTTTTAATCAATATTATTAGTTTGTTATGACTGGGGAAAAAACACACAAAATATATCTGACAAAAAGCAGAAATAAAAGTAAAATTTAAACATTGTTTCCCTTTAATATACATGAATAAATTGTCACCTTTAAAGGTTAAAATATGTTAAATATTATATAAATTATGATAGATAATATACATTTTTTTTAAAAATATATTGTGTACAAATGGAATAAAATAAGAGAAAACCAAAATGTACTGATGTGGAAAAAGCACACTCACATGTACCCCACCCTCCTCCTGAAATCAGCAACAAAAATCAATAAACCTCAAAGATCCGGTCTATGTAGATGAATTTTAGTAGATTGGCTTTGATTAGATCTAGAGGCAGTTACAATAGCGACTGCTTTCACGGACTTTTATGCTTTTTTAGGGTTACTCAGCTTTGACATTAGCTGTTTTTGTGTATTTTGTTGTTATGCTAGTTGAATAGAGGCTTAATTAATTATTTCCAAAACATAAACATGAACAAAATCAGACTCCAGTTTGTAAAACACCCAACAACATGCTTGTAGTTTATTTCCTCCCCGGTTTTGGTTTTATTTTGAAGGCCCTGTGCGGAAGTGTGTTGTGATTATTGGGACTTGACTCCGGTGAGTTTTGTCCTGCGGCTGCTCCTCCGTGAGGAGCAGATGCTGCTGAGTGAAGGCAGCGAAGGAGACAGTGAGTCCCGGACCGAGCCACTAACTGCTAGCCACACAGGTGAGATCACTCCGCTTCTCTCTCCTCTCGTCCTCCTTCTTTATGTTCTCCTCCCTGCTCCTGCTCTTTAATGCGGTTTAAATTTCGGTACAGTGAGAACAGTTTAAAAGCGTCATGTTTTTCCTCATTGGGGAACGAAGAAGTTCGATTTTAGTCTGAATCAAAAGCAGAGAATAGGCTCCAAAATCAACTCCAAGGAACAAAAAGTGAGACAGTAAAGAGGAAGAGGAGTTCGGGATGTGAACCCGGTTTGCTTCAGACCTTTAAACTCTTTAAAAACAGAATAAACTCTTTTAAACGCATTTAGCGGGCGATACTTGGATTTTTAAGAAAGTTTTAAGCCGAGTTTGAGAAGCAGAATGTGCAGTTTGTATTCCTACCGCTGGGAGGCGCTGCAGCAGGCGGTTAATTGAGGTTTTATGAATCAAACTCCTAAAGCGGCTTCAAACTGCAGATCAAAGCTCCTGACATGGTTTATCTGCCCGGAAATGTTTATTCCTGAACCTCCACAGGCCAGAGTGTGTGAAAAGTTCATATATTTACTCACTTTTTTTTTTTTTTTACGGCACACAGCCTCCTCCAGGGTCGCTCGGGAGTAAAATTCAGATCTGATGAGCTGAAACCAGCAGCACAATCAGCGTTTAGAAAGTCTGTGAAGAAAAGCTCAGTTTGTGTGTGTTGTAGGTGATGTCAGGCTGACGGTATTGATTATTGTCATATTTACTCAGTGTGTGTGTGTGTGTGTGTGTCAACATGTGGCACACTGTCTGTTAAAACCCACAGACATTAATTCCTCAGTCTGGGAGTATTATCAGTGATGACTGGATTCTAATCATTTCCCTTAATCAATAACTGCATTGATTCGTGCAGACTTTACAGATGACAGTGTGACGTTTTAGAGATGAAATGTGGAGCTGCAGACTTACCTGATCAAGCTTATCGATAACGTTTTCTATAGACGAAGCAGCTGTTGAGCCGCTTCGTCTATAGACGAACCATGATCTTCTGATTTAATCATGGTCACAGCACAAGAAAAAAGTGTGTGTGTGTGTGTGTGTGTGTGTGTTAGAGGCGGAGCTGCAGCTCATTGATCAAAGTGAGTAAAGGTGTGTCCATGTGGTCTCCTTCCTTTTTGCCCAATCACACTGATCAAACTCTCCACTGCAGCCTAAACTACTTTCAGATCAGTGAAAACTTTATTTAAAACCACGGCGGCTCAGACTATTCACGGACTATTCTCGACTATGCTCAAAGATTAAGACAGATTAGTCGTAACTTTCCAAACTAAAGACTACGCCCAGGATAAGTAACGCTAAGTCTTATTTCAGAGCCGTATCTGAGGAGCAGCTTTGACAGCAAAGGATGGGAGAAAAAAGAACACGGCTCATTATTTGCACGACACAAAAGAAACAGAAGAAACCGAGCTCAGCAGTTTAGATTAAACACGCGATCCTAACATACAGGTGACAGGCAGGATTTAAATGCAGCGGTGACGGGAACTCGGTGCGTTTCAGGTGCAGATCAGGCTCTGACAGACCTGCTGTGGATGGTTGGGCTAGTGAAACGAATGAATTCAGTCATCTGTCTGAAGTCTGAACAGATCGGTTTAAGCTTAAAAACCCAGCGCTCATCATTTCTTAAGCATGTAGTGCAGCTCTCCACATGTGTTCGCTCAGATTAATCATGCCTGAAAGCTGCAGCTCCCAGGTGACGTCCAGCTGATCCCTGCAGCAGGTAGACGTCCAGACAGTAGGGCTGCCACGATTAGTCGACTAGTCACGATTACGTCGACTGTCAAAATCGTCGACGACTAATTTAATAGTCGACGCGTCGTTTGAAGCTTTGTAAGATCCCAATAAGTAGTAGGATTTAAGAGTGTAATAACAGACCGAAACAGAAGATGGCAGCACTGCATGTACAAGGATGCCAGCTGCCGTTAAACCCCGAAGAAGAAGTTGTGTCCCAGAATTCAGAATGTGGCCCTGCCACAATGTCTGTGGCTAGTTAGTTTTAATATTACTCTTATTATTCTTTCTGGGTCAGAAAATAAACGTTTAACATGTTTTGAGGCGAGAATGTAGCTGTGTAAACCTCAAATATCTGCTCAGTTTATCAAGACCCCACATATTTTCAAAGGCGCTCCGACGTTTTCGTCTGTTACCCACCAGCTCCATAGCTAGCCGAGGTCCAAGGCTCGCTATAGCCGGTGAGAACACCGGACTCCCGGCAAAACGTTTTCAAGCCACCGCCGTCTTTTGCTACTCAGGTTAAACTTGATATAGAAGTCACTTAGATAACTTAAAAATGTTATTGTTTGGCTTTTTTTAGTATTTTATTTGTTCCTGAATAAATCGGTTTGGCTGAGATTAAAATATAACAGGACACTCCGGTGTCCTGTTATATTTTCGATAGCAAGGAGCAGTGAG
>VURO01044750.1:11384-22310 GCA_015108175.1 Pelvicachromis taeniatus | reverse complement strand
CCGATACATCACCGCTGTAATAATGTAAATTATTGTTTATAAGATGATTTGCTCCACGGATGATTTAGAGTGTGACACGAGGAAGTTGGTGTTGGGCCGGAACGTTAGGCTGTATGCTGTTGATGTACATGGCAGAGTTAACCTGAGTCATCCAACTTATTAATAAACCTTACTACCCCGTTGGGTAGGAAATAGATATTCTGTCGTGAATGAGACCAGAATATATCAGCCGCTAGTTTCCGCTTCGCCTTTCTTAACCAGAAACTTCTACCCAGAGCCGTTTCAAAGGCTTATCCCTTTATGATGACACCTGCTTGGCTCACGTCCGTACGTAGGTACAGTTAAGAAATTGCAATTTTATTTTATTTTTTTTTATGTGACAGTGCTGAAAATGCAGCCAAAGTTTAAAGTTTATTGTTTTTTACAATTCATGCAGTTAAGAAAGTGCTATTTTAGTTTTGTTTGAAGTTTAAGAAAGTGTTGTTTTAGTTTTACTGTACGTGTACCGTACGTATCGTGCCTCCTCCCTCCCTCCTCAGCCGCTCTCTGTTAACCGCAATCGTCTCCCGCCCAGGTAAGGTTATATTTGCTTAAGTTGGTTTATCTTTTATTTAACTATATATTTACTAATACAGTATTTTGATGTTTGTTTCTTTTTTAAAAACATGTTTTTTTCCACCATTTATGATATTTTGGGGACTTTTTGGGAGGGCTGGAACAGATTAATCTCATTTCCATTATTTTAAATGGGGAAAATTCGTTCGGGTTACGTGCAGATCGGGTTCCGAGCTCGGTTCTGGAACGGATTAAACTCTGGATTTAACAGGGAGCCAATGAAGAGAAGCCAGTATAGGAGAAATATGCTCTCTCTTTCTAGTCCCTGTCAGGACTAGAGGCAGCATTTTGGATCAACTGGAGGCTTTTAAAGAAGTTTTTAGGACATCCTGATAGTAACGAATTACAGCAGTCCAGCCTAGAAGTCATAAATATGCATTAACTAGTTTTTCAGTGTTACTCAGAGACAGGATGTTTCTAATAATCAGGCCCCATGTTATCTTAAAGCACTCACAGTACCATATTACCCCAATAGAGCTCTTCACTCAAACTGCTGGTTTACTTGTGTTTTCTAGTGTATTTAAAAGTAAATTGGAAGGCAGAACTTTCAGCTTCCAGGTTTCTCTTTTATGGAACCTGCTCACATTTTGGATTTGGGAGACAGACACCCTCTCTTCTTTAAGATTAGGTTAAAAACTTTCCTTTCTGATAAAGTACATAGTTAGGGCTGGATCAAGTGACTCTGAAACCTCCGTTAGTTCCAGGTTTATAGATTTATGCAGCTGGGGCCTACCAAGAGTGTTTCTTCTTTAATTGCTTTTTTTCACTCACTATATGTTTATTTAATCATTAGTTATTCATCCCTGGCTCTCTTCCACAGCATGTCTGAGGCTGGTTCTGTTGGAGGTTTCTTCCAGTTAAAAGGGAGTTTTGCCTACTGACTGTCTCCAAAGTGCTTGCTCATAGCAGGTCATATGATTGTTTTTAATGAATTTAAGATTCAGATCAAATCAAGTATTACGATGGCCCTGAGAGGCCAAACGGACCATATTTTGTATTTTAAATACGTGACGGCGTTACATGTATTCCGTTACTCCAAAACACTGCAAACATATCTGTAGTATTATAAGAATCATGAGATTACTCTGTGTTTTGTGTGCTTTTGCAGCGTTATTCTTTTTGCAGGTGTTTTATGAAGTTGCAGTCCGTTTGGCCTCTCAGGGCCACCATAGAGTATGCTTGAAAAAAACTACCTACTTCTGAATATAGCAAGTTTTTTTTTTAAGTGTTTGGAACAATAATTAGAATTACTAGTGCACACTGTTTGCCGAGATTTCCAGGAAGACATTCTCAGTTTAAATCAATTAAATTTTATTTATACAGTGCTATATCACAACAACAGTCTGCCTCAAGGTGCATTATATTGTAAGGTAGACCCTACAATAATAATTGTCAATAATAATACTGTCAGTGTTATATTTATTTGTTCACATTGAATAGAACTTCAAAAATTGTGCAAGAAAAAAAAAGAGAAAGGCTAAAAGAAAAACTGCAGAACTCGTTTTCCTGATTCATGCTGCATTTTTTCTTCTTCTTCTCTGCTACATTTTCTACCTTGGCCATATTGTGCAGCACACTATTTTCCGCATTTAACTTAAAGAACAAAACCTGGCTGTTTCTCATTGTTTAGACAGCTAAAATCTGTGTTACAATGTTTGAAAAGGTAAGACTCTTTGTCCAAAAGAACAAAGTGACAATGAAAGACAAACTGACGACTCCTGAGTAAGACGCACACAAACCGCTACTTAGCACAACAAACACATGCTCCGTTCCCTCTTCCATGTTATTCTCCTCCCAAGCTGCCTTTTCATGAATGAAGCTGAAGGCTCAAGATTTGTCATTGGCTGTACAGCAGACGAATCAGAGAAGGGCCTGGGTTGGGCTTTAAGGCCATTCACAAAAGTTTCTCACTCAGTCTTTTTATATCACTCACTCTCAGCTATAGGGATAAAAAAGTAAATGAGAATACTTGTGTTTTCTGTCACAGTGTCACCTATAATTGCAGCATATTTTTAAAATATGTTTTTTTTTTCTGATGTAAATAAATGCATATATTTTTGGCCATACAAAAAGACATCAGCTTTGTGGTTAAGCTCCTCCTGTCCACATTAATTTGGTAAAAGCTAATAGGTTGTGTAAATGGCTTCATTCACATTAAAATGCCAAAATGGATAACTATACTCTTATAGTGTATACTCTTATAGTCAAAACAGTTTGACACAAACTTTCACTTCTAGGAAATCTATGACACAGCAGTAAAGCCTGCATTTTTTAAAGTGAAATGCAACAAAGTCCAACCCACAAACACAGAGATAAAAGCTAGTGTTATCATGCTTTAGTTTTGTCCCACCTCAGTTACACAGAAATGTCTTTTATCAGTAATAGTCTTATCCAACTGGGCAGGGGCAATGTGTGGGAGCCAACACAGATAACACACAACTTCTACAGTTGGATGTGAGGCGTGGTAATGAAATGAGAGACAAACCCTCTCGCAGAAGCTACACATCAGAACACGTCCAAAGTCTGTTGCTGACCCTCCAGCATACCACCTGTAGCAGGTGACAGCAGCATTCTGTGATAAAACACTTTGTGCCAGCTATAAAAATACATATGTAGCTTTCTGGGATGGAATAAAAATGCTTTTTATCTTCAGTGTTTTGAATGTCAGTTATTTCTTATCTTGAAGTCATCTTGTCTGAGTCAGCAGCACTACCACTGTTCTGTTTGGCTTACTATTCAATTATTGCTACATAAACCAACTTGACCAACTGTACACTTTACACCCTCTGCTTAAAATGCAGGTTCTGCAGTAACAATTCAGCAAATCTACTAGTTATTAGGGATTCAAGTAATATGTATGAAAATATGCAAAATACAAACCGTGCTGTTTTTCTTAGTTTTTTGCATATTTGTCACACTTAAAAGTTCACAGTTTTGTCATTTTGCTTCTCTACACCACCGCAGTTGATTTTAAATCAAGCTGTCAGATTGTGCTTGAAGTGCAAACACTGAGCTTAAATAATTATAATAATAATAATTATACCAAAAAAGTATTACATACCAAATTAGGAATTCTATCAATTTTTTAAAATGTTGTTTCATGCATATTCCATGGCAAATTAAGCAGACAAAAGAGAGATGGAGTTGGCAGCTGAATTTGCAGGTGAAAGTCATTCACTAACACTGTAAAAAGGGGAGCGAGCAAGGAATGGCCCAGTCAGCAGTCTTAAAGGATGAAACCTACTGGCCATCTTGGCAACACCAAAAGGCCTGGAAGACCATGGAAGACAGCCAAACTGAATGACTGCAAAATTCTTCAGAAGACAGTATCACAGCATCTAGGCAAGTCAAAAACACTCTCTACGAGGCACAAATATTGTTGAGTCTGCAATTAAGACATGGCTGAATTAATGTGAATATAGATTGTCACCGTGAAAGATGGGAGCTGCATGAAAAGCTCAAAGCAGACATCTCACTAAAGAGAGCTATAGCATGTGTTCAATATAACTTGTAACACTGACTTTTCTGCACCTTACTACTAAATTCAGTTAAATTCAAAACATAACAATTGCTCAAGGCACTTTATACTGGAAGGTAAAGACACTACAATAATAAACTATGTCTATGTTTGTGTTTTCTGTAAATTCTTTTTCAAACATAGATTTTGAAACTAAAATAAATAATATCAGCAAGAAGTATGGAGAAAGCTGTCCCCTCTTAAACACCCTGTGTATTACAGACATGTCAATACACACTAACAAAGACACACCCATTCATGTCAATTTGCATTTAGAGAAGTGTGGTTTTTAGCTGGAAGGTGCAACGCTCTCCAGCCCTAACTGACATGTCTGCTAAAATAAATACACCCACATTCAGCAGACAGCTGCTCTTTAGGTACAGCCTCACTGTGACTATGGCTGTAACCTGGTCATCTGAGAGGAGTCAGGAGCAGGAAATATATAAGTATTGGTTTTTTTAGGCATAAAAGTAACTGTATTATTATTAGTTTTAAAATAAGTAATTATAATATGATGTGATTTTAAAAAGTGTGCCCATTAGAAGTAGAATTCATTTTAATTGTATTGAATAGGAAAGATGATCTTGATTGTTCTTATTACAAGTTGAAGGAGCCTACTGAAAAGCACTTTGCTGTTTAGAAAGCGGGTCATGCGTTTATGTTTATGTAAGTGTTTTCCATTATATTTGTGCAACACCCTTCTCTCAAGAATTAACTGTAAGGGCTAAAGAGTTATTCCCATTCTTAGAAAGCTAATATAAGTATTGTGGGTATTAAGTATAAGATGCAGACTGACAAATTTGTGAAAAGTAGAGTATATCAATGAATCACACAAATCTGATTTGCTAAAGTTTGTTATGAGCAATTTACTGCAACTGAGTTTAATTTAACACCCAGAAAAGAATGGCTTATATTGGACCAGATGCTGCTAGCTGGAATACACATTTTTCTGAAGTAATTGCCAAGTGGTTGCCAACTGGTCTTGAGGTCTGACTGAATCAGGAATCAGTACTGCTACTAATAATAATCACCACTCCTCTACCACCTCGCTCACCAAAAAAGGATTGCCCTTGGTGTATTTTGCAATATACCAATATTTAACTGCCTATGCATAGCTGAAATTATAAACACCTTGACTTGACAGCTGGCTTTGTCGCATGAAGTGCCATTTACAGCAGGTAAAATAAGTATTGAACACAGCAATTATCTAAGTAATCTACTAATTTGTAAAGGTGAAATTATCACCAGATGTGGGTAATAATCCATCAAATACACACTCAAAGAAACAGATATCCATGAATTAATTTGTGTAATAATGGAAAAAGACAGCAAAAAGTAAATGGACTGGTTCTTATATAGAGATTTCCTACTCTGAACACTCAAAGTGCTTGCCTAATGCACACAACACTTGCTCTTTATCTAACATTCACACACATATATACTCCGATGGATGCATCGGAGAGCAACTTGGGGTTAGTATCTTGCTCAAGGATATTTAGCATGCAGACTAGAGCAGACCAAACTTAGGGTTAGTAGGTGACCTGATCTACCTCCTGAGCTACAGCCAAGCCAGAAATATTGAGCACATGAATAATGGGAGGTGCAAAAAGACATGGAAAGATATGACATCAACTGAAATCTATCAGTAATTAGAAAGAAATTATCCCACTTGATATCAGCTGATTCAGTTAAAACTGATGGCATATACAAAGGTCTCTCAATACCAGGGTGCCACACAAGAAAACTCATGGTGGGTAAAGCCAATGAGCTCTCTCAAGGCCTTTGCAACCTTTCTGTTGCAAAGCATACTGATTGAAATGATTACAGAAGAATTTCTAACGACTGAAGGTTCCAGTGAGCACTGTTGGGGCCATAATCTGGAAGTGGAAAGAGCATAATTTCACCGTAAATGGCCATATTAAGGGTCTCCCTGCAAGATTTCATAAAGAAGTGAAAAGAGTTATCAGGAAAGTTGTCCAAGACCAAGGAGAGCAACAGAAAGACCTGGAATCAACAGGTACAATTGTTCAAAGACAACAATAAGAACAACCTTCATGGTCAATATCCAAGTTCTTTGTAATTTACCACATTTGCCATATAAGAGCTCTTTCTTCCCATTTAACTTCTTTAAAAATTGCTTCATGGCAACCACATTTCTTTTAAGATCATTTTTTAAAGACTGCAATGAAAATTGGGATTTTCATTGCCCAATTTTATTTATCCACAAAGGCAGAAGTAAACTAGTTAAACTAGAGGCATGTCTTAATGACATGAAAGCCTGGATGACCTTTAATTTCCTACTTCTAAATTCAGACAAAGCTCAGGTTATTGTATTCAGTTCCAAAAAAGTTAGAAACATAGTGACCAAATATTTTTTCTAGATGGACAGGTACAACATAAGTGGTGTCATTTTATAAACTACCTGTAAGCCATAATATTTTAATATCAGGAAAAGGAGTGCAATTTCAATAGTATATATCATGATAAAGAAATGCTGCTTTGATCTTTAATTACAAGAAATCAATGTGTAAAATTATAGAATAAATTTTGTTAGCTCATTGTGCAGACTGTCTAAATTGTCTAAAGTATTTTCTTTGTTTTTTATTGTTATTATTTTTTTTTTTAACTGGGAACCCAAGTGTCCATAGTGGATAGTGAAAAAAGAAACATTGTCATTTATATATTTAATACACTTTTCTGCTTAAATACACCTTGAGTTTAGAATTAGAAAAAATATTGTCAAACTGTCATCTTTGGCCCTTGCTATAGCAACCTTCAAGTACCTGAAGAGACTGTGGTTCAAACAAAGTGACAAAAGAACATTCTTCTAAAAGCGGTCAGACTGAACTAAGAAGTGAAATGTGGCTTTATTTTGAATACGTTAATTATATAGCAACAGAAGAGGAAAAAAATGAGGAATAATTGACAAATAATTTTACATATTCCAACAGCAATGAGCTTGAATGAGTGCCCAATTTTCAAATAAAACCTTTAAAAGACCTTCTCATTCCCCCTGTGTATCAGGAACAATCACCTTTGAGCTGCTAACCTTACTAGCATCATAGCAAAAAAATAAAAAAAAGAAGGAGGAAGGGAGGGAAAAATAAATGAAAAATCCTTTTTTGACTTTGAGTGTCTGGTTTGGCTGGTATGGAAAGGCCAAGATTAACATTGTGTTAAGTCCAGTCGTTGAGGTCTTTACAGTGTGCTGAACTGAAATGGTTAACAAGATGCCAATGTGGAGGAATATTTGATAGATAGTTACTGGGAAGCGATGAGTCAACTTTTGTCAAAAAAGTTGACAATATAACCAACCAAAACAAAGTATCATCTAGGGTGGGGTGTAGCACAAAGTGAAAAGAAAACCATTAAATGCCACAAAGTTAATGTCAGTAAGGCACGATTTATTTTACAATTAAACAAACCAGTCAGAACCAAAATAAAACACAGGGAAACTCAAAGCATCAGGGTCTCCAAGGCCAAAACAACAAACCAAACACCCCTTTCTAGCTACAGAACAAACTAAGACCACTCTGTCTACAAGAAAACAAAATACAGTGGCTGAGCTCCCATTCTAGCCACAAAACAGGAGAAAATGGTTGAAACAAAAATGGCAGGGAACTCCAACCTGCTTCCACTGTGGTTCACAATTGTAAAGGCACACCTTTACTCACAAAATAAAAAACAAAATTTCACCAAGTTTCATAAATTCATAAAGCTACAACCCACTGCCCAAACCACTGCGGCTTACAGTCCAGCGAAAAGGGAAGGAAAAACAAAAAGGGTGTAGCGTGTTGAGACGGCAGTCTTTATACTGAGACATCTCAGCTGTGTTATGAAGCAGACCTGAAACACAGAAGGAGGAGAAGAAGCTCTCTCACATGGGGAGAGCCCCTGGAGGTCAGCGACCATAACGCCCTCCCACATAAAATTGTACATGGAGTAAAACAGACATTCCTTTAACACATACCACCATGTTCATCCGGGAGGTCAACACTGCGTCCTGGAAAATGCATCAGCGATCACATTGTCCACACCTCTCTTATGTCTAGATTGTATTCTTGAACAAGCCAAGCCCACCTCATCAGTCTCTGGTTGTGATTGTACATCTGCTTCAGAAATATAAAAGGGTTATGGTCGGTATATACCATAACAGGACAACTCCTGTTATGGTATATATATCGACCATATACCGACCATAACCCTTTTATATTTTTATCCTACGTAAACATCAAAATGCTGCAAAGCAAGCAACGTGGCTAACACTTCTTTCTCAGTGGTGGAGTAGTCACGTTGGTGAGGCTTGAACTTAGCTGAGAAGTAGGAAACTGGCTGGGTGACTGATGCCATCTACTTCATCCTGCAGCAGTGCTGCTCCAGTGCCAGTAGCGCTTGCATCCACTTCCAGCTTGAAGGTCTTGTTGAAGTCTGGAGCTGACAGTACAGGGGCAACAGCAATGCGCTCAAATTCATTAAAATATGCCTTCACCTCAGTCTCCCAGAACATTTGCCTACATCAAATGTTAGAGGTTCAGGAGCAGGGGGAGGGCCATCTGCCATTTTTGTTTCAACCATTTTCTCCTGTTTTGTGGCTAGACAGGGAGCTCAGCCATTGTATTTTGTTTTCTTGTAGACAGAGTGGTCTTAGTTTGTTTTTTAGCTAGAAAGGGGTGTTTGGTTTGTTGTTTCGGCCTTGGAGACCCTGACACTCAGAGCTTCCCTGTGTTTTATTTGGGTTCTAATTGGTTTGTTTGTTTAATGGTAAAATAAATTGTGCCTTACTGACATTGACTCTGTGGCATTTAATGGTTTTCTTTTCACTTTTTATATTGTATTTTAAACTTCAACAGGTCAGTAAAAAACTAAATCTTCAACATTAGCTAATAACTTGTCCTATTTTTTCAGCATTGTCTACATTACTGAACCTGACAATGGGTGTCTAGCAAAGTGAGCACTGCAGATCATTGTGTCCCATGTTACAACAAATACAGGGAGAGGTCTGTACTCCTCAGCATTCCCTGTTTTTCTTCTTCAGGGACAGAGAACCATAGAGGGGAAGTAAGACACAATGCTTTTCCTGTGACACCAAAGACCTTCAGTCTTGTGGTCATCTTGTCTGATATTTAGGATGCTTTCATGTCTTTCCTCTTCTTCCTCATCAGCACTGGTTTGTTACCAGAATGTGACAATGGGGCAAGCAAAGGAAAGAAGGAAAGCAAAGAGGACAGAAGTAAATATAGGTAAGACAGTTGTTTGTTTATATATTCCTTAAAGAACAATAGTGAAAGAGTGAGTTTACATACATTAATGGATAAACAAGATACCTAACCTTGGGTCACATGACTATGACTTCACACCACAGCACAAAATACAGTCTCATATGTTTTGCTTAGTTAATTTAGCACTTGAACAGTTGAGTCACAGAGCTGTAACGTTCTAATGAAAAAGTTCTGAAATACAGAGTCACTAAATTCAGGAAATATTCATATCCGGTTATAAACTAAAGGTAAACAATTATGCTGAAAAACAATGTAGAAATCTATATGGACAGGTGCTTATATAGCATCTTTCTTTCACTTCTAAGTGAGTGCTCCGATCAAGTACCACATTACCACAGACAACTGTCTGATGTAAATCACACAAGTCTAATTGAAACTACTGTTAGTGGCTCTTTTTGTTACTATTTCTGAAATATGTTTCATCTCTGTCAGAATTCATTGAATCTTATCAGCGTATAGTAGTCTAGAAGCTTTAGAGACCCAAGAGTCTGTATCACTGTATCAGAGCACAGTATCTTGTTTTGTTTTTTGTTGTCTTTTTTTTTTTTTTTTTTTTGCTGCAATAACTAGACTACAAGAAATTTCTTATAGTCATTGTGTTAAATTGGGAATGTTAACCAAGTATTGACAAATAAGAGAACCAGGACAGTGGTATATGTACAGTTTGGAGTTTCAGAGTTTCAGTTTACAGTGTAATTCATTAAATGTGCTATTCAGATATTCAAAAGTATATATAGCCTTTGAATTTAATATTTTTTCATATTATTTTCATATTTATTCATTATTAACAGCGTAGTGTGTCATTAGTGGAAAACACTGTTGGACTGCAGAAATGTACTTAAGCTGTTAAATTTAGCGGTATGCAATTCAGGCAGTCAGTTGCTTAAATTATTTAATGTTTTGTTTAAGTTATATGAGACTCATTCCCATGGGAGACATAAATTACATTTTTAAGTTGTAGTTACTATAAATATTGTTGAATTAAATTATTAAACACTTTAATTTTATTTTATAGTGTCAAATGTAGTCAAAATATTGGAGTTCTGATAAGCTTTAACTTTAAGTTCATCAACTTAAAATCCTTGTGTTGTTACACATAATGCAATGTGTGGGGGAGTAGTGTGGAATGAATGGCAACACATGTGTGTACTTGTGTGTCTACCAGCACATCACCAAATAAAGTATTTTACAAAGTAAGCCTTGTGAGGGGCATCCTGACATTTTTCTGTGAGATTAACTACATTAAAGCCGCTAACCTATCTGCGCAGACCTGACACAAAGCACAACATGACCTCACCTATACATCAAGGGTGATCATTTGAAATAAAAGTTCCATTTCCACTAATGGTAAATGGATTTGTTCTTATATAACGCTTAACACTTTACACAACCACAGTTCTGACCCAGACACCAAACAGCAGTTTCAGTTCAGTTTTAGCTTTGTCATATGCAAGTTAGCACATGGTCAACATTGCAATGAAATGTGTTAGCAGAAGACAAGTGATACACACATAT
>VURO01044750.1:0-10000 GCA_015108175.1 Pelvicachromis taeniatus | reverse complement strand
GGGTGGGGGGTACAAACAAAAGTTCTGAATAGCTTGGCCTTTTCCCTCCAAATAAAAGACAGCGAGTGAGTGAAAGACGGATGAATAGGAGAGAGCAAAGTAAGAGAGGAGGCTGTGTGCTGCTCCGGCATGCAGCTTGTGAATTACCACAGCAGATGGTGTCTGTGTGTGTGTTTAGCAGCACAAAGGGCCCAGGAAGTAGTGGATAACTGGTGTGTCGAGGCGCAAGCGACAAGACCTCATGTCAATCATAGCCCTTTACTGCCTGTCTCACTGAGTAGCTGGACAGACTGCCTGCTGCCATCACTCACATGCTGCACTGCCTGTCTCACTGCTTTCAGCTCTAATATAGATTTACAATGCTTTTCTTACTGTGATTGTTAGACTTCATCTTACAATATAAAAAGCTTTCAAACAACTGTTGTTGTGAATTGGGGCAGTATGAAACAAAGCAAAACAATTTGAATTGCCTCATGGCTGTGGCTCAAATGGTCAGAATCTGAAGGTCAGTGGCTTAATTTTTACCTCCTTCAGTATGCATGCTGAAGTATACTGAACCACGATTGGCATTCATTTGAGTGTGTGTGAAAAGTACAGATAAAAGTGCTGTATGAATGCATGTGTGAATGGGTGAAGGAGACTTGTAGTAGAAAGGCACTTTATAAGTACAAATCCATTCACTATGATTATCTTTAAATATCTTAAGATATTTTACTTAGAGGCATCAATCTTACCCACACATAGCCAGGTTCTTGTATTTCCAATAACCACGTTTGCATAAACAAATGAAACAACATTTGCACAAGATTTAATGTATACTACAATGTTTCGCTTTTTGGGCAAATAATTCTATTGTATTCAAATCACAACAATAGTCACATTAAGGTGCTTTATATTGTAAGATAAAGCCCAACAATAAAAAATAAAAAAACCTTTTGAGAAAGCACTTGGCAACACTGGGCAGGGAAAACTGCTTTTTAATAGGAAGATTCCACCAGTAGTTATTCCTTCCCACTGTTGCCAATGCTTGCTTGGGCAAGCACTTGGGGGTCATGTGATTGTTGACTGGGTTTTCTCAGTATTGTTGTATTGCCTTCTTGTATTGTAGTACAGTGCATTTCTTATCCTCTGGAAAGTTGCCTCATCTTCTTATTCATCCAGATTTATCAATTTCCACACTTCAATTTTTTTCTTTGACAGTTTTTGCCTCTAGCTGTTTTCTATATATTAATCTGAAGTTGGTGACATTAATAATCAATCTGAAATCCAAGCAGCTTTTATGGGTATGTTCTTGATATTCTAAAACTTGCCAAAAAAAGAGATCTGAAGCCTTAGTTCATTTCAATCAGATCTTGTAACATGTTTGGTAATGACTGGTGTAATTGAATTTCCTGTTTGTTTTGCCAAACCATTTCTTAACCTAATAACAAAGCTATTAGCTTACTACTACTAACTACTAAAAATTAGTAAAAATGCTGTAGCTTTGCATTCCTCACATACTTAGTTATGTTCCTTATCTCTGAGTGTGCATGGACTAAATCAGGGGTCTCAGACTCGTGGCCCGCGGGCCACTTGCGACCCACATCACCTCTACTTGCGGCCCGCATATTGAAGAGAAGAAATATTTTAAAAAGTATATTATTCCAAAAAAATTATTTAACATGAAGGCAACATGAGCAGAGTGTTACAGGTATAGCCTTTTAAGAGTGTAGCCTCATGGGCAGTGTAGTCCGTGCTGCAGGGAGACTGTGTGGGACCCTCCCTCCCATTATGTGTGTGAGTGTGAGGGAGGGAGAAAAAGGAGAGTCGAAAAGTACGAGTAGCTACCGACAAGAAACGGGCGATGGAGGCATGTAAATATAATAATAACCACTGCAGCCAAAAAGAGTGCCAGACGATCCCAGTTGTAAGTAAGCTGTTAAGACTCGACTGTACACTGTGTTTGTGTTTTTCTCTGAAACAATAAAGTTCAACTGGAGCAGCCTTTCAACGCCTCTCTCGCTAGCAAAGCTGACCCAAACAGTAAAGCTAGTTCCCAGCTACGAGCCCGACAGAAACACGACGTGAGGTTTCTTTACTACGGTTCAGACCTGTCCGAGGTAACGAGAGTACAAACATGTTGCTGTTCAGTGAGAGATTTATTTGGAAAGAAAACAATTTTCACTAGCAGTCAAAAATGTGTACATTTATGTCTGCATTTTTATTTTGTTAAATACGGACAAAATTGTAGATTTGGTAGTTCAATGAAAGGCTTCAGTTAGTTAAGAATGAGAAAGAAACATTTGTGTTCACGTTTGCAATTTTGTTTTGTTATACAATATTTGAAATAAAAAAAAACAACACTACATTTTAGGAAATATTAGTGAGTGTTTTCTTGTTTGTTTGTACTACTTAAAAGTGGCCCTCCAATGAGATCATCTTGCCAGAAGTGGCCCGCGGCTCATTTGTGTTTGAAACCCCTGGACTAAATAATACCTTCCACCATTGTTTAGGCCACTCAGCTGCTCTCGCTCCCATTCCTAAACTTTTCTGCCATCGATGTTTTGCTCCTTTTGATGTCCTGTTTTTACCTCCTATGAGTTTCTCCATATGTCAGCTATTGATTTTTTTTCTAGGCATAGACTTTGAAAAGTCTTGGCCACCTCCAATCCATATGTCCAAGAAAATTTCATTCTGAGTTTTGTATTGTGGTCTTCCAGTGTGCAGTAGTGAAGCTTGGATTTGTTTTTTTTTGTTTTTTTAGAACCATACAGTCATAATCCAAAGTGCAATTTGCCAATTTCTGCTCATCTTTTATAACAACAATCATAACAATGTAACATCGTAGCAATGTAACACATTTTAATCACAACATCAGTAATAGGCCTTTTTCCCCCCTATTATTCTTATAATTATCACCTATCAATGCTGTTGTTAGCAATGCGGAATAATTATGTTTCTTCTTTGCTTGTTTTCTTTTGGTTTTGCAATGCACAGTAAATTATTATCAGAAGAACAGGTAAGTTTGTGCATAATGCAGTTTCTTTTAGTTAATTTGTTTCAGCCCTCCACATGTGGTTATATTCCTCCCACTGTTTGCAGATGAGGCTCATATCAGATGGATAACAGACAGTGACTATGACACACTGTGCGTGCGTGTCATGTTTCTAGCACAGCCTTCTTGGGTGGTAAACCCTCCTACACAACAGCTGGCCATGCCTGCCTCAGTGGGCAGAATAGCAAAACAACTTGGTGTGCTCTGCTAGACAAAACAGTTGATGCATAATGTTAATATGTAATTGCAGCTGCTGGATTGGACCAGTGGTTTCCAATCATATGCCACCAAATACTGCTGATCATACGGGTCTCCAGTATTTCATTCCAGTGAAGTGGGGAACCTTTAAATTCAGTATTAGCCATCCATTTGTCTCACCTCCTATTTCAATCAGCCAAGAATACCCAGAGCGATGATTTCATTCATTTCAACTCATTTGATTTTATATAATGCCAGTTCACAGCAACAGTGATCTCAAGGTGCTAAAGATACTCAGCTGTTTTTTTATGATGTCTGAGCCAATTTTGAGTGGTTTTGAAACTGCACAACAGTAAAGACAATGCCATGTCGTACGCACATTTTTGCTGAACTTATATATAAAGCTTGCACAAAAAAGGCATTTCAGATTATACACAGGTACATTTAAAATGTGGATATTTTCCTTTTGCTAATGGGTAAAGTTTTAGAACCTTTTCACTGCATCTCATGATAATGCACTTTTAAAATGAATCATTCATGTATCAATTTATCACATCACTGTCACTATTAAATGTCAAAATATACTTAAGATTTAAAAATTAAAGCCTTATCAAAAATAAAATGAAAAGAGCACTTTATATTTGAGGTCAGTGATGGGATTTAGAGTGGCCACACTTTTGCATCAGTAAAAAAAGTCTCTGCTTGTGGGGTTTTTGCTGACCTACCACTTTGTGGAACTTCTCTTTGCTGTAAATAAACACAATTCAAGGATAACCTAATGTGTGATTATAGCAATATAATTTCATGGTTGTAGATCCTTATGTAAATAAACTGAAAACTAATTTCCTAGCACTGACAAATCCCGCCTGCACTAATATGCGTGGAATGTCAACAGTCATTTTTCCATATTATCTCCTTCATGTTTCTTCAAGTCTCCGGCTTGCCTCCCTCTCTGCTTCTTTTTGAAAGAGAGGGAGGGACTTAATTAGCATTACAGTTACCACTCATTTCTGCTGCAATAATATCCCAGTGAAAACAATTATACAGATAGTACAGACTCTAACAGGACCCCACTTTGAGAAATCTTTCACTTAATCTTCATATGTTAATAGCAGACAAGCAGAAAACCTGTTTTGTGAGAGTGTTGATTTAAACACCTCAATTGTCAAACATAAAGTACAAATTTTTAACAGTAATACAAAAATGAAACATCTGGAGGACAGCTGTTTAAACTGTTCAAACTATAACCTCATTTTCTGCAATATTTCACTTTCAAAATACATATACATATTGAAGTGAATTTAATGCTGAATTTCACACTGAAAGCTGCTACAACTAAGTGTTCACTTACGTGAGGATCTGAGGGAAGATATCAAAAGAATGTTTGGCTTCATATATTAAAAAATTATATATAAATTCTCATTAAGCTATCTTTTATGTATTTGTTTTTAGATCATGTAATCAGAATCAGACTCATGCACTGTTATGCCAAACATATTTGATTTGAGATGAGGTCTATAGACGCTCTTCTTTTATTTAAGTATTCATTGTATTTTGCAAAAATAAAAATGGACAGAGCTCAAGTGAAAAGTACAATAGGTCTCGTGTGTGTGTGTGTGTGTGTGTGTGTGTGTGTGTGTGTGTGTGTGTGTCACAAAATATACTTAGTAATGAGGGTGACAAGCTGCAATGACACCTCTGTCAGAAACACCAAAACACCATTGGGGCAGAGACGGAGGAGGCCTGGACCATCACATCTCGACGACAACTGCATGCCTACCCCAGTAGGAGAAGAATAGAGGCCCCAGACAGAACCCTCATGGCCAAAGGGCAAATGCCCCAGAGAACCAGAGGCAATGGCGAGCTAGCCATCTCATCTCAGGGAAGCAGTTCTAAATTCTGTACTTTATTTTTCTGACAAACTGCCTTTTATTCACTCATTCTCATAATAATATAGTCCTGATCAAAACTTTAAGACCACTTGAAAATGGCAAAAAATCTTATTTTGCATGGTTGGATCTTAACAGGGTTCCAGGTAGAGCTTCAACCTGCAACAAGAAGAAATGGGAGTGAGACAAATCATTTTTTGAGCATACAATGTGTTCTGTGATGTTCTGATGGCAAAGGCAAAAAAACGTTCCCTTTTTTAACATGGTCGTGTTGTTGAACTGCATAAGCCATCGCTGCTGAGGTGGGACACAGTAAGACAGTCATTTGGGATTTCTATGATGCTGAGGGTTATGGAACAAAAAAGTCAAAAAGATTTCACCAGCACTGAGCTGGAGGATCCAATTGGCTGTCTTAAGTATTAAGTATTAAGATAAACAGATGAATATAGTTATATAGTAGATATAAATTTAAATATACATATAAATATAAAAACACAAGTATGTCTGCAAATATATGTCATGGTTTACAAAAGTGACAGGGTGCACTGAGGTGTGATTAATTCTTTTCCACATGTGTGGATCTGACCCAAGCGAATTAAGTCTGAGTCTGATAGCAGCAGAAGGAACAACCTCCAGTAACGTTTCCTCAGACAGCCAGGTTGAAGAAAACTGTTGCTGAGACTGCTCTTCAGATTGTCCAGTGTGTTATGGAGTGGCTCACTGATCACCTCCTTCAGGGCAGCAAGCTTCATGCCAACAGCAGACTCGGCCGTCTTGATGAGTTTGTTTAGTCTGTTTGCATCCTTTGCTTTGATGCCTGCACCCCAGCACACCACAGCAAAGAAGATGGTGCTTGTGAGATGGCCTCTGGGCCTGTAATGCTTTGCCATCTGGGGGATGCTGGTGAGTGCAGGGGCTGGTGAGGGGGGTAGAGGTGAGTGTGGAGGTGTCACGGGAGCATATATCAGTGAGGCGGCTGCAGTTGGGCAGCTCGGAGTGCTGACATTTGAGGAGGGGGATGGAGTTAAAGCTGTTGAAAAACGGGTTTAACTAGTTTGTTCTCTGTACATCATCAACTGTTTCACTACAACCTTTATTTTGGAAGCCAGTAATATCTCTAAAGACCTGTCCTTGTCTGAGCTAGCAGACCGTGTGGAGAGAGGAGAATGACCCAAATTCACACACTTGGAGCAAAACTATAATTTAATAAGAGGCGAGCTGTTTATTTGTGACTGGGAAAAGGTACAAAACAAAGGGCAGATTCATACTAAGGCAAAACTAACTAGAACAAAACTGGGAGAAACTAAATGCTAATCAGAAGAGACAAAGAACATAAAACTTTGAACATGAGAAAAACCTGAACATGAAAAAACATGGAGGCATGGAAACGTGACATGAACTCAACAGACGACCTGACAAAGAATGAACGAAAACTCACAGACTATATACAGACAAGGAGGGGGAAGTGGAAATACATGGGGAAATAGCTGATACAAATGAACATGATGCCATGAGAGAAGCAAAATTAAACACATTGAACATGGAACATGAGACTGTCAAAATAAAACAGGAAGCACCCAGACTAAGACACACAGACCACACATGTTGATAGTTAAGGAGAGGATGAAAGATGGAGCGAGGGAACTGGAGAACATGGAAAAACATGAATAGGGGAAGCATTGGAACAGAAAAGGGACACATACACAAGGATAAATGACAAGGAAATTACACATGACAAACAGGGGAGACCAAAACAAGTAACTCTATTCCAATTCAATTCAATTTTATTTATATAGCGCCAAATCACAACAACAGTCGCCTCAAGGCGCTTTACATTGTAAGGTAGACCCTACAATAATACATACAGTGAAAAACCCAACAATCATATGACCCCCTATGAGCAAGCACTTTGGCGACAGTGGAAAGGAAAAACTCCCTTTTAACAGGAAGAAACCTCCGGCAGAACCAGGCTCAGGGAGGGGCGGCCATCTGCTGTGACCAGTTGGAGTGGAAGAAGGAAGACTGTCAGCGTTTTGCATTTCCTTCTATTTTTGATATTCATTGTTTGTTTAGTTTCACAGAAATCCTCACGAGGAATCCCTCTTGCCGCCAGCTCAGAGGACTTCAGGGCGCGTTGGACTAGCTGTACGAAGCTGTACGAAGCCTGGGAGGCGCTTCGCGCTCGGAAGCTAGCCGCCCTCATTCTTTTCCGGAATTCTACTCCGGGGCCGTTGCAGCAGGAGTACTCTGCGATGCCGCAGCGACCAAGCGCGGAGTTCACCTTTGCACAGCAGTGGTTGGCCCAACAGACGAACAATTTCACGCCGCTGCAGGAAGATTTCCCCTTGCCTCACGAGCCCGAGAGAATTCAAGTAGGCTCACTAAGGCTCATTGCCACGTCACATCCTCAGGTGCTGTCGCTTCTTCCTGAAGCCTCCACGACTCGAACGCAGCCGAGTCGCTTACCCTCGCCGCTTACCCTTGCCGCTTCAATCAGACTACTGCTCTCCCGCTTCATGTCTGGCACAAGTGCAGTTGGAGGATGAGCAGACGAAACACAGAAATTCGTGTTTTGTCCACAGCTGTTTCACAGAAGAGGCGGCACTCACATCGCTGGTGCTCATCATTTCAACATGCCTCAGCCCCCACAGTGGAATAGGAGAACACTGTGGAGGTCACAGAATTCGACCTCGCCAGCACATGCAGTGAGCTGCGTGTGCTCAGCTGGAGGAGGAGCTCTGGTGGAAGCCGTGGCTGACTCCTAACTATGAGGAGATTCTCCAGGGAACTCGCCTGGCTCTCGAGGGTCCCCTGAGCTGCTGCCAGGGACTCCCATCTAACTCTCCACCAGCACCCAGCTCTACAGTCTCTGCGACGCCATCCGGCGCCCCAGGGGCTCAGCTGATTTGCTCTCCGGCTCCCACAGTCAAGAGGATGCGGCGTCGCCGTCCCGTTGTTCAGTAACCGGAGGTGAGTGACAGTGTGTCCTTGCTTCCAGCCCCCCTTGAGATTATTGAGAGTGAGGTAGAGACACTTTTAATGCTTACTGAGGATCCAATAGTTACCCAGTGTAGCTCGTTAAAGACTATTTCCCAGGGAGCCAGCGATGAAGCTACGTTGTCTATCCCTCTATTGAAAGTGAAATGTGCTTATCATGAACTCTTGCTTAGCAAAGGAAATGTAACATCAGATCATGAGCACTGTGTTTTAAGCAGAACTCTGCCATTACCTGACTGTCAAGGAGACTTTCAAACCTGAGCCAGGTCATTCATTCTGTGACTCTCAGCTAAGCCATAAACTGGCAGATGGTGAAGTCATGAGCCTTCAGGAAGAGAGTGTGTCTGGCGAAACTGAATCAGCTCTGCCTGAAACGGTACCAAGTCAAGTTAATAGAGTTTTGAATAACACTAACACTTGTGCTAATTCGGTTAATGTTAAACAGACTATGTTCAAGGAACTGACTCCCTCCGGGAGTGAAACCCTGGAGGCATAGTAATGAGAAGGACTGTTTGTACTCTGGCTAATCTAGCTTTCCCAGAGCCTGTTACTCTCTCCAGGGCTTGGCCAGAGACCGAGTTACAGACGTGATCTGGGGGTTCTGGAGAACCCAGCCCAGCATCATGTCTCGTCAGCTGGGGGTTCAGGTGAACTGCTCCAGCATCATGTCTCGTCTCAGGCAGAGGTTGTCACCTCGCCCAGTCCTGCCTCGCCGGTCCTGCCTCGCCCGGTCCTGCAGCTGCCATTCCCGGTTCTGCGGCTGCCACGCCTGAGCCAGAGGTCGTCGACTCGCCAGATGTCGTCGCCTTGCTAGCCAAGCCGCCCAAGGGGTCTTGTCCACGCCGTCGACCGCCAGCCAAGCCGCCCGAGGGTCTCCAGCTATGCCCGCCTTGCCCGATGCCACTTTTCCCGTGGTTGGCCTCCAGAACTAGTGCCACGCCGCCGTTGCCTTCCACGCGGCCAGCTTCCTGAACTGCTTCGTCGTCGCTGCTGGCTACGTGGTCGGTCTCCAAACGGTTTCCACGCCACCACTGTCTTCCGCGTGGTTGGCCTTCGGATTCGCTTCGCTCACGCCGCTGCTGCCTTCCACGCGGTTGGCCCCCTGAACTCATGAACTGTTGTGCCGTTGACCTCCGGGTCGGCCCCCTGAATTATCTGATTATGGACTGCTTTCTGGGGCCTTTTTTACATTTTTGAATTGTATGGTTTACTTCTGGTCTCGGCCTCGTAGTCCTCTGTCTCCCTTTGTTCCTCGTTGCGTCATCTGTGTACAGTGGCTTGCAAAAGTATTCAGCCCCCTTGAACTTTTCCACATTTTGTCACATTACAGCCACAAACATGAATCAATTTTATTGGAATTCCACGTGAAAGACCAATACAAAGTGGTGTACACGTGAGAAGTGAAACGAAAATCATACATGATTCCAAACATTTTTTACAAATAAATAACTGAAAAGTGGGGTGTGCGTAATTATTCAGTCAATACTTTGTAGAACCACCTTTTGGTGCAATTACAGCTGCCAGTCTTTTAGGGTTTGTCTCTACCAGCTTTGCACATCTACAGACTGACATTCTTGCCCATTCTTCTTTACAAAACAGCTCCAGCTCAGTCAGATTAGATGGACAGCGTTTGTGAACAGCAGTTTTCAGCTCTTGCCACAGATTCTCGATTGGATTTAGATCTGGACTTTGACTGGGTCATTCTAACACATGGACATGTTTTGTTTTAAACCATTCCATTGTTGCCCTGGCTTTATGTTTAGGGTCGTTGTCCTGCTGGAAGGTGAACCTCCGCCCCAGTCTCAAGTCTTTTGCAGACTCCAAGAGGTTTTCTTCCAAGATTGCCCTGTATTTGGCTCCATCCATCTTCCCATCAACTCTG
>VURO01044749.1:0-12710 GCA_015108175.1 Pelvicachromis taeniatus | reverse complement strand
GGCCCGCGGGCGACTCATGTGGTCCTTGCGGGCGACCTGGTGCCCGCGGGCACCATGTTGGTGACCCCTGGTCTACACCATGTGCTATAAATATGTTTAGTGTCTAGAATGTATTAAGACAATGCTTGGTAGGAATAGCTGACTATGAACCTCATCTTCCTCGGGTTGTCCAGACTTGACTGGCAGGAATGCTGCGCTATGTTCATGGTGTCCCTCGAAAATAAGTATGTGTCATTCCTGAAGCTGTTATTATTTATTTTAACACACCCACCTCTTCATTGTCATGACTGTCAGGCTAATTTTTACTTAACACAGCTTTTTGTGTTTGTAAGAATGCAGGTTCACCCCAACCGGTCACAGCAGATGGCCCCGCCCCTCCCTGAGCCTGGTTCTGCCGGAGGTTTCTTCCTGTTAAAAGGGAGTTTTTCCTTCCCACTGTCGCCAAAGTGCTTGCTCATAGGGGGTCATATGATTGTTGGGTTTTTCACTGTATGTATTATTGTAGGGTCTACCTTACAATGTAAAGCGCCTTGAGGCGACTGATGTTGTGATTTGGCGCTATATAAATAACATTGAATTGAATTGAAAAGGTAGCATATTGTTTTATATTTTTCTGGCTAGCATAGCATGATCGATGGGTTATGAGGGCTCACTGAATGGTCTGATGTGTATCCCGGTATTTTTGATCACTGAAAACGGAGTTTTAAAACCTCCTGCCAGGGTGGATATTTTCAAAAATGTCTTTGAGTTTAAGTGTCGACGGTGAAAATGGTGAAAACTGAGAAAACGTAGAAAACGCAACGTCAAAGGTGTGCGTCTTTTTTGACGTCACACTGTGCGCCACGTTATTTTGTTTCGATGAATTGCTACAATGGCGGACTCAGACAAAATAATGTTACTGTTAATTTTACTCTCTGCAGTGTTTACAGTCTTACGTATACACGCGCAGTTACTGACCCTCCTTTTCGAAAGACAGCGGCGTCACAGTGAACTTTGTTTACCATTTCCCACCCAGGCTTCTAGACTTCTGATTGGCCAACATTTCTACACGGTTAGGATTATTATCACCACCTGTTGCTTTGGCGTGCTCCTGACAGCGTTTTCCTTCGTTTTTGGCGTTTACTTGTGGACGTGATTTTAAAAAAACCAGAAAAATCTCCGTTTTCAAAAAATACCCGGGTACGTGTGGACGTAGACATATACTATGGCATCCACAGTCAGCAGCTTTCAAAGCAGTTTGATATTTTGAAGCCATATGTAACACAGTGCTCTCGACCAGTAACAATGAAGCCTTTCCAGTTAAGTGGTTTCTAACAGTTTATTAAAACACTTTATATTTTTTCCTCTCTAGCAGAGTCAGCCTTACTGACCAGAAATCTGTCCAGGCTGCACACATGTAGTCTTCCTTTTCCAAACACTTCAATCACACCTAGTCCACAGCTACCATGATCCTGATGTTCTCATTCATAGACATGTCCGGACGTGTAATTTTGCATGTCTAAAGTGTAGCCACCTGTCATGTTTTGATGAGCTAATTAAGAGGCCCTTAGTTGATTGTGGGACCTGCAGAGTTGATGTGCAGCCAGACTGGGGACTGTGGGTGTAATCTGCTATTAGTCATTAAGGATTCACGCTGGGCTGACTTCACACAATGTGTACGGGGACAGAGCTATCCTTTATACAGAGAGCGGAAAAGCCACAGCAAAAGAGGTGGAGGATTCTCATTCTCTCTGTCCTTCAATGCCTCAAACCCTCTCTCATTACCCGTCTGTGGAGTCCCTCATTTGTTTCACATGCTCTTCATAAGAAACAATAAACTGACCCCCTTCCTCTCACCCTGAGGTGCATCCTTTGGGGAGATAGAGGGGCCTCTGAAAGACAGAGAGTGCAAGTGTGCGACACATTGTGTTAGACTGTATTAGAGTGAGTGTTCGGGTAATTAAGTGCGGGATATTGTGCGTGCACCTTTGCGCGTGGGTTCACTTGGTCTGTGTGTGTGATTTTTGCGTGTAAATCTGATCACAAGTGTGAGCGTGTGTGATCTGTTTCCAATTAGCCCTCTTGTGTGGCTAGTAGCCTGGAGGCATGACTAATGTCTTGGTGGGCCCGAGCCCCAGCTGATGATGTTGAATGGGCCCCCATCTGCCGTGAGAACATCACAATGAGGTGCCGCTCGGTCGCAGACGGAGGAGCGCGACGAGGACTAAAGGCGTCAAGCATCATGGGAATGATGGCGACAGGGGGATAAGCTATTAGGGGCAAAATGTGCTGGAGGGGGTGGGGGGAGCACTATCACAGAAACATGGCTAAGAATACCATTAGGACCAGTTCATCACACAACAACTAGTGCATATGCAGGCACACTTACATGTGTCCACAATATATTGTCCTGGTATGACGCTTTTCTCGTTCAGACGCTTTTCTCAGAGCAAAAACAGGAAACTTTTACACGAATGTTGTTATTTGTTGCTAAATATTGGTGTGTAAATGACGCCCTTCCACCCACCCTGTGAAGTCTAAGCCTTGGATGACCGAAGCCTCTACGCAGCTGCGGTAAATTTGACACATTTAAAGTTTAAGAAACTGCCAATAACAGCTTTTCATTTCTTTCTGCTTTGACTTTTGATGTCTCGTTAGAGCATAAGATAACGGCCACTGCACAGATAAAGTGTTTTCTTCTCTTGCAAAATGTATCTAACGATGATGAAACAAATTTAGAATAAAAACAAATTTTGAATTATGCGGATTTTCTTTGTAACACATAAACTCCAGACCGGACTCTGCAGCTCTGCTGATAAACAGCACATAATGTTTCTCCAGGAATGAAAGAAACGGTGACGAAGACGAGACGCGTGTGTTTTGATTGGGGATTTACAAAAGAAAACTCAATGGGTAATTTAACCTTTCTTAAGCCTGTACAGTGTGCACTGTTTGCACAACACCTTGTTTCCAAGCAACAGTTCCCCGATTGTAGAATCAGAGATTTGGACTGGCTGCTTCGTTTCTATCTCTAACACCCCGTCAATCCCTGTGACTGAGTCTGGCCCTCCAGGCTGTCAGGCATTGAGATGTAGTCACTGACACAGACACACACATACACACACACACTCACACAATGTAATCTAATCAGTGATCTGTTATTTTGTCTGTTGATGAATTACTCAGACTGTGCGGCACAGGCCGGATCATTCAGAATGGGATAAAACCTTTTTGTCTTTGGTGGTAGAGAGAGGTGGGGGCTGGTATGGGTGGCCAAAAGGAAATTAAAAATATTTATTAATAAATGTTTTTATTAAGAAAAAGAAATGATGTGTCGTGCAGAATTCTGTACCAGCATGATCATTCAGTTTTGGTCAATCAGTCGTTTATCTTCTCTGGTCACTGTTATAGTTAGAGCTGGATCAGGTGACCCCAAACCCTCCCTTAGTCATGCTACAATAGGCTGCTGGGGGTGGGGGGGTCCCATGAGTGTTTCTTCTTCACTCTTTTTCAATCTCTGTCTTTACACCCCACTCTGCATTTAAAAATGACTTATTACTCATTTCAAGCTTTCATCCACACCTTTGGTCCCGTCTCCCTCCACTCACCCCCAACCACACCTGGCAGAAGGCCCCGCCCCTCCCTGAGCCCGATTCTGCTTGATGTTTCTTCCTGTTGAAAGGGAGTTTTTCCTTCCCACTGTCACCAAGTGCTTGGCCAGAGAATGTTGGTGTGATTATCAGGTTTCTCTCTAACATTGTAGTGCCTTTACCTTTTAATTTCAACTGCCTGTTGTTGTTATTTGTTGCCATATAAATAAATATTGAACTGAACTGAATTTGTGGGTCAAGCTGTAGACCATAGCAGCTCGTGGAGTTTCTTTTGGATAATACTTGACTTTCATCTTATGAAATTTTTAATTTCAAGAACCTTCAAGAAGCTTTTGTTTTTCACTTTAGATTTTTATTTGTTTTTTTGGCATGTGATGTTTTCTGTTCAACCGCTTGTATCCATCTTTGGGTTTAATAGAAATTGAGCAGAGAAGCTGCTTCAGTACGATGCACATATCCACATAGTGACCTTCTCAAAGGGTCATAAATCTGCCGACTGTCTCAGACGCCGCCGTCTTTGCAGTGGACAGAAACAGCTAACGGCTGCAGGCTAACGACTAGCATCTCCATATGTTTGTCTGTGCGATACAGGGCAATGGCTGCTCAGTTATTATTGACACAATGAATAAAACACTCAGTGCAAGCAATAAACAAAAAGCAAAGTTTGTTCACTTGCTTTTGTTCAAAGCAAGTGAACAAACAAACAAACAAAAAGCACAACAGCAAACAGAGCAGGGACGTTTCCCCTTAAATGGTAGACCTGGACATTCTGACAGATCAGCCAACACAATAAAAGCCATGAATTGGCACATTTGAGGTCTTTGCACCTTTACCTGCGAGCAGTGTGTGTGTTTGTGTGTGTGTCATTAACAGAGATAGATGAACGCTCTCCAAAGCCGCTGATCTGGTGATCACAATGGAGAAAAGCTGAAGGTTCGTACTGCCAGCTCCATATCTTTGCCTGTGCGATACTGTCTTACCATAATGTGTGTGCGTTGAACTCAATGAAAACATACTGATTTGCCTGTGTGTGCATATTTAATCTGCTTTTCTATCAGTAGGGAGGACGAGTAAGTACAGAGGGTGAAAAACTAAAGAAAAAGAAAGTGGCTCAGTCCAGCAAAGCAAATATCTCAATAGATTTCAAATGAACTTCAGTGTAATGTAACCATATAGGCTAACAGTCTGCATCCTTATTCATAACCTCACTTATGCTGGTGGTCGGGCTATGCTCATATTTATATTCACTGTTTTTGTTCTGTTTTTAATATTTCTTTTTGTTTTTGCTGTTTGGGGACCAAATAACTGGCAGGTACCCAGACACCAGTGGCTGCAACAACAACAACAACAACAGGAACGTCACCTGTAAGAAAAGCAGGGGGTTGAAATGGACAAAGGAACGGGAGCAAAGACTGGTTGGACTGCAGAGACACCGCTGGCCTTGAAAGTCAGCAGAGGGAGGGAGAAAGGTTTGTCTCTCCAGGTTCGTTGTGTTTGTCCCAGGGACTCGGGGGACATCCTGTCTTGTGTGTTTGAACTTCCAGCAGTTGCAATCAGCCTCCCAGGTGTCGAGCTCACAGGACAAAACTACCCATCTTTATGCTGGAGCAGACCGCCGCTGCAGCACAGCACCTGCTGAGCTGAGAGACATGCAGAGTAAACAAAAGAAAGAGGCAACAGTCGCAAAAGTGAGAAGAAAAGTACGTTTGAAAGTGGAAGGACTGCCAAGCACACCTTTAGTTTCATTTCCCTTGGTTTGTCCTTGTGGTCCTCATCAGACAGCTGCTGGCCTCTCATGTTACCATTAGGCTTGTTTGTGTGCGCCCAAATGAAGGTGTTACTCGTGCTGTGGGCAAACAAACGTCTTCCTCATAGGCACAAAAATCCAGAACGCAGGACATAAATCATTTTCTGATTTTAAGGTGCAGGACTCTTTCAAGGTCAGGATAAGTTTATGGTTAGGACGACTACGGTTAGACACATAGTTATAGCTAAGATTTCTGGTTTGTGTGTGAGATATTTAAATTAAAAAAAATAATAATTTTAGAACAAATACTGGGCTTTAATGACTTTAAGTGTCCTTGGAACTTGAACTTTTCTGTGTTCTTTGCTAAGAGGTATCTCGCTCTCTCTCTCTCTCTCACACACACACACACGCACACACACACAGCTTCTGATTTTTAATAACAGTCATCACCGAGTACACACCTCACTATTTTTTCAGTATACACTTGAGCACCCGAAGCTAAACAACTTCAAAAGCTCTGGAAGTTTTAACATAAACCACAGAGGTTTTGTAGTTGCACACGAATGGATTCTGCTGAATGATTCACTGTTTTTCAACAAGCTGTTGAGAAAACCATACAGAGGCATGGATAGATATTCCAGCTGTAAAAGCAGATTTATGCTGTGGAAAATGATTGTGGACATGTCTCAGGCTCTATGAAACATGATTATAGGTGGATGGATGACTGAAGGGAGAGCTATTCATTCTCTGGAGGGCAGAATTGAGTCTCCAGTGGACAGCCTTTCCCGTCATGTTACTGTGCGCACATCCTGCTGCTGGTCGCCTGAGAACTCTAAAAAAATAACTAAGAAATATGCTGTTAGGGCTTTGGTGGAGTTTAAATTGTCAGCAGTGTACTGTGAAACCCATTTTACCTTGGTGTACCATTACAGTTTATGTAGCTCAAGTGTGCATGCTAAATGACCGGGCGCGTTGCTTGTCTTCCCCACTCAGCGCCATATTGTCAAAGTTTAGTGGCACAACTCATTTTCAACACCAATTCCACCGAGGGCTCGAAATACCAGGACGAAGCCAAGCAATTAAAAATGGATCCATTAGCCACGTATGTGAAAACATCACTTATGATGAAGACTCCAGAGAGAATAATTGATCAAATCTGTGCTTCCACAGAAACACAGATTTGATGAGCTCTGTGCTGCATTTAAGCGTCTTTCACACCATTGTTTTGGTTTTGGCAGCTTTATTTGTTAGATTAACGTTTACCACCATTTGGCTTCCAACACCAGCAAGCAGCACTGACAAAGAATCACGCTGTTAACACCGCCTATTAGTTGGATACAGTCACATCTAACTCTTTTTTTAGTTTGAGCCTTGATTGATTGTGCTTTGGATGGATGGTTAATTTATTTATTTTCTTTTGTCCTACACTTGTTCACTGCACACCATGTGGTGATATGTCAAGCCACCATAATGCTAAACTACAAGTCAAACACCTGATGGCACATTTTGGCACTGAGGCCATAACTGTTACACTTTACAGCACCCGCCTTCCTTGATCTTATATTCAGCAGAGAATAAGCTGTGTTCAGTTCCTCCCTTATTCACAAAGGGTCACCACCATGGGCAGCTTTGTGCGTTTGATTGTTACAGCAGATGCCTTTCTTGACACAACCCAAAAGGGATTTGTCTGTAACCTTGGTTTTTCAACTTGTAAACATGGTGGACAGAAAGAAAAGTCATATAAACTCTGACCGTATCATCAATTTAAAAAAAACAAACAAACAAGTAAAAAAACCAAGGAAACATTAACACCAAACTTAATAGTTAGCGGTTGCATGAAGTTTTAATTTTCCATATTTTAGAATAAGAATTCTACACACTTACCCTTTGAGTTAAGAGGTAGTATAAATGTTTTTGCCTCTTCATCGCCTGCAAACTCTTCTTTGATTTTTTTTCTTTTTCACCACTGCATGCTCCTGCCTTGATTAAGAGGCATTTGTACTGTTTTGTGTACCATGTGCATCGAGTACAGCGTGCCATAACTTGTGGTTTGTGGACTTTCTGACTGCGCCCTTTCTGAAGCCCAGCTGTCTCTATAAATACTGCGTTGAGCTTTACATAAGTGTGGCTGTCATTAATGTGGCAGACTTTCCTTCTTTGCAGCACTAACACACACTCGGCATTACTTACAATAGCTGCTTCTCACGTTACGGCCCATAGACCCAGCCCATCATTGTAACTAATCAGCAAGATTTTGTAGTTAAAGAAGCTCACTTACATGAAATAAAGCATTACAGATTATTAATGCAGGCACACACTGCTGTGTTTGAGAGGCTAGATGTTTGAAAATCCACCATTTTTTTATGGTGCAAGAATAGGTAATGCCTCAGAGATGAGAAACCAATTCGAACCATGATAAACAGATGGAAACCTGAAGTTAGGCTTGGCCATTGTATTTCCTTCTTTCCTTCTTTCTTTCCTTCTTTCCTTCCTTCCTTCCTTCCTTTTCCGCTTACCCGGGACCAGATCGTGGTCGGCAGCAGTCCAAGCAGAGAAATCCAGACCTCCCTTTCCCCAGCCACCTCCTCCAGCTTGTCCGGGGGAACACCAAGGCGTTCCCAGGTTTCTGTCTAATATTGTAGTGCTGATAGAGATATAATCTCTCCAGCGTGTCCTGGGTCTGCCCCGGGGCCTCCTCCCGGTGGGACATGCCCGGAACACCTCACCCAGGAGGCATCCTTGTCAGACGTCCGAACCACCTCAACTGGTTCCTTTTGATGTGGAGGAGCAGCGGCTCTACTCTGAGCTCCTCTCGAATGACCAAACATCTCACCCTGTCTCTAAGGGAGAGTCCAGCCACCCTTCGGAGGAAGCCCATTTCATTTTCTTGTTCTTTCAGTCACTACCCACAGCTCGTGACCATAGGTGAAGGTAGGGACGTTGATCGACCGGTAAATTGAGATCTTGGCTTTTACACTCAGCTCTCTTCACCACAACAGACCGATGCAGCGTCCGCATTATTGCAGCCGCAGCACCGATCCGTCTGTCCATCTTCCGCTCCCTTCTCCCATCACTCGTGAACAAAACCTCGAGATACTTAAACTCTTCCACTTGGGGCAGGAACTCGTCCCTGACCCGGAGTGGGCACTCCACCCTTTTCCGGCTGAGGACCATGCCCTCGGATTTGGAGGTGCTGATTCTCATTCCCACCGCTTCACACTCGGCTGCGAACCATTCCAAAGCGAACTGGAGGCCATCACCTGATGAAGCCAACAGAACCACATCATCACCAAAAAGCAGAGATGAGATTCTGAGACCACCCAAGTGAAAGCCTACTGCCACTTGGCTACGACTAGAAATTCTGTCCATAAAAATTACGAACAGAATCGGTGACAAAGGGCAGCCCTGGCGAAGCCCATCACCCACCTGGAACAAGTCTGACTTATTGCCGATTATGCGGACCAAGCTCTTGCAACGGTTGTACAAAGATCGAATGACCTGTAGCAACGGGCCAGACACTCCATTCACCCAGAGCACCCTCCACAGGACACCCAGAGGGACACAGTCGAATGCCTTCTCCAAGTCCACAAAACATATGTAGACTGGTTGGGCAAACTCCCATGCACCCTCAAGTATCCTTGAGAGGATAAAGAGCTGGCCCACTTCCACGACCAGGACAAAAACTGCATTGTTCCTCCTGTATCCGAGGTTCAACTAACGGATGGACTCTCCTTTCCAGCACCCTGGCATAGACTTTCCCAGGAAGGCTGAGGAGTGTGATCCCTCTATAGTTGGAACACACCTTCCTGTCCTAATTCTTAAAGATGGGAACCACCACCCTGGTCTGAGAATCCAGTGGTACTGCCCCTGATCTCCACGCAACATTGTAGAGGCGTGTCAACCAGGAAAGCCCTACAACATCCAGAGCCTTTGGTAACTCGGGGCAGATCTCATCCACCCCAGGGGCTCTGCCACCAAGGAGTTGTTTAACTGCCTCAGTGACCTCACCTCCGGAGATTGGCGGGTCATCCCCTTCGTCCCCAGACTCTGCTTCCTCCACGGAAGATGTGCCAGTGGGATTAAGGAGATCCTCAAAGTATTCCTTCCACCACCTGACAATTTTCTCAGTCGAAGTCAGCAGCTCTCCACCCCACTATACACAGTCCCCTCCTGAGTCGCCTAACCATTAGCCAGAATCCCTTTGAGGCAGTCCGAAAGTGTTTTTCCATGGCCTCTCCAAACTCCTCCCCACACCCGAGTTTTTGCTTCAGCTACTGCCCGCGCTGTAGCTCAGTTGCTACATATCTGCAGCCCACTTTGCAACCCTCCACAACACATGAATGAAAAAAATAATTAAATTTGTGGTCATTCATACCTACTTGGTTCAGTCTTACGATGTCATTGATGCTGCTCTGTCCACTTCTGGCTTTCCAAATATAGAAATGAAAGAGCAGGGAGGTCCCAGAGCAGACATAATTCAACAGCTTGCCCACCACAAAACTCCAGTTTACCCATTTATGCCATTACAAAAGTGTGATGTTTCAGGCACACTGGAACATGAACTACAGGTGTGCTTTAAATGTTGCAGGTTTGATAGTGGGGTAAAAAGGTAAAACTGGAGGTGTTTATGGAGTATTCATGTCTGCTATATTTGGCCCAGCATGTGCTCAGCATGTGCTCAGCATGCATGTGCATGTTGCCGTTTGTATATACATTTTACTAACTAATGTTAAGTGCAATGGCCCTTTTGGGTCACTGGAATGTTTTGTTATGCATATCTGTAAATAAGTAATGTCACTAGTGCCTGTAATTTGTTACATTGTCGTTTACACTGAAAATGTAGATTTATTTTTCATTTACAAACAGTGGTTTTTGACATCTTTGTAGATACAGTGATATAATGATGAAAATAACATTAATAATATATACATATGGATTGTTTTCATACATAAGCAAAGCAAGCATTTACCACTGTGCAGTATATATAAATATGACTATTTAATATAAAAAACAGGACTTAAATGTGTTTCCACCCCCACATGCTCCGCTTCCAAATGTAGACTCAACAGGTCATTGTACTGCCTCAGAAGAGGTGCTAGTGTAGTAAGTGTGAAGACATTTATGTTATTTCTGCAAACAGCATCCTTTATACTGAATTGAAAGTTGTCAATAATTAATTGATCATTTCATCTTGTTATTGTGCTTGTGTTTCCCACTCTTCAAATGACACAACATCTACTAATATTATTAAAAATAAATCCAAGTTAAGAGAAAAAGCCCAGAAACTAAAAATAGAAAATTTTCTCTTCCTTCTTTTTATTTCAGATGCATCAGGTTTGCTTATGAAGATGCATATAAAGTAATTCACAGTACTACCACTTCCAGCAGTGGGACCAAACCAGCACTTTTACAGTGCTACTTAACTACCTCTTGCCAATAGTGCTCATCTACTTTTACAATTTCTTTTTTCATTCAGCATACGATATTGGAGTAATTTTATATGCATTTGTCACGGCGAGCCGGGGCAGACCGTGTGGGGGGAATGAGGTGGACCCAGGAGCAGACGGAACTGAACTGCAAACAAAAACGAGCCTTTATTGTGGCTGGAAACAGAGTACAAAAACAAAAAGGCAAGCTCAAAGGCAAAACTAAACTAAAACCTAAACTAAACTAAGAATCTACAGAAGACTGATGAAAACTATGGCAACTATGAAAACTGTGAAGCGATGAGGGTGAGTAATACAGACGAGGCAGTGAGGGAAATACTGACATAAATACACAGAAGGATAACGAGGACACAGGAATACACGGGGAACACAGCTGAAGCAAATAACCACAAATAGGCCAAAAGAGGACACACTCACAACAGAGAGATTTTCACAATAAAACAGGAAACACAGGCAGGGGTGACAGCACACAGAACAGAGGGAGCACATGAGGGGCAAACAGGACCAAAGAACATGAGCCCATAAACAATAATAAAGACAATAAACTGAAAACGCTGGGTCACAGACCCAGCTGTCAGCACCATGACAGCATTAGCATGTGATTTATTGTTTTAAAAAAAATATTGGTCAGACACAGCTTTAGGTCCAAATTCTGAATCGCTGCTCAGTTCACGGTTCACCTTAAAAGACAGAAAGAAGAAGAAGAAGAAGAAAAAAGCTCCTCATGCAGGCCCCAGAGCAATATATGTTGCATGCACCTCACTTATACGTATCATTTTACTGTTGGCTGTGGGCTGCCGTGCACACATTCTCGATATTATTCATTTTACTTTGGAAAAGACAAAAAAGAAAAGAAAAAGGGAAAGTGTGGAGCACAGCAGGCAGGGAAGAAAAAATAGGAAAGAAGGGGGAAAGGCAAAGGAAAAAGAAACGAGGAACATCAAAAGAAGAAGCAGACATGATGGAGCTGGCCTGGGGGAGAGGCAGTCGAGCGCCTCTCTCACACAGATACACACAGTGTGTCACTCATATGTCAGAGAAGAGGGCAAACCCCTGCTGGAGATTAATTACCCAGTGCCATTCACAGGGGGAATTTGGGGATTTTTCCCCCCTCTTGTCCCATTTAACGGACACACACCTCTGCCTCAGGGATGCTCGACTTGGTAGGTGCAGCACTACCTACAAACCTGCCTGTACTTTTCACGATGGCTGTGGGCAAACTCTCACCACGTCTATTTAAGTGTCAATGTTAAAAGGTGAAAACAACAGGCTGAGCCCTGCTGCTTTTCTTCTTGTTTTCTTTGAACTTCAGCTAATGTGAGGTCCATGAATAAAACTCATTTTTTACTCAGTGACGGAAGAATCAGGACAAACACTAGACTTTTTTTTGTTTTTTGACGCTTTGCAGTTATGCCAGTTTTTTTTTTTGTTTGTTTGATTCAGCACAATGAGAAATGTTCAAACCGGGATTTCATTTGTTTTAGAGATCACAGTGCTTTCAGAGTTCTTCACACAGCAAGCCACAGTACTGCTGTATAGAGCTGTGTGTTTGTAGTGACAATGCACAGGCATACAGGGAATATGGGCATTCTAAATATCACCTCTGACCTTCTGTCAAATACCATATTTGTCGCCCTATAAGACGCTCCGGAAAATAAGACGCACCCAATTTTAAAGGAGGAAAATCTAGAAAACAAAGATTCTGAACCAAATACTGTAGAACACTTTCTCACACACACACACACACACACTGCCTCTGCCCGTTTTATCGAGCATGCATCGGTGGTGACTTGTGTGGACTTGTATTTTTATTTATTTTTGTTCCTTTTATTTTATTTATTTATTGATCTTTCTTTTGTACTTACTTTTTATGTCATTGTCACTTTCATTGCTTTTCATTGTAACACTACAAAGTTATCTTTTAAG